>JAPXFY010003348.1:0-5000 GCA_030674185.1 Monoplex corrugatus
AGATCCACCCAGAAATAGCTGATTTTGGTGGCAGCCACGCTGATTCACAACCCTCTTGGGTATTATGAAATGATCAGCCCTCGAAACAAATACATAAACACACACACACACACACACACACACACACACACACACACACACACACACACACACACACACACACACACACACACACACACACACACACAAATAAAAATGCATACAACTAAAGAAACATACCTTTCGTCCTGTGTTCCTGTTCTGTTTGCTCCTGAAAAATAAACATAAACTTGCACTTTAAGGAAGAATCGGGAAGAAACTGCACTGGATGATGACATGAAAGAAAGCCAAGTCCTCATCCTGACTGACTTGATGAATCTACTTCAAATAGTGCAAAATGGAGTAGGGACCCCAGAATGACACGAAGCAATGAACAGTATCAACCTAAATAATCTCACGTGGATCTACTGCCCTGACACGCTGGTGTTAAGAGAAATGAACGGGCTGATAAACTGCAGGCAATGCCACTACAACAAAAATTCTCCATCTGGGAAGGTCTGAGGTCCTTGGATGTTTCAAATCATACCTTCATGAACAAAATGTGAGTGATCATTCCATCGAACGTCCTACCCAAAATGGAATAGATAGAGGAAGTGGCCGGAAATCCTATATGAATGGAAAAAAAGAGCTATCATTAGTCAGACCAATATTGGTATCATCTCAAAAGTAACACTGCACACACGCTTACAGTGGAATGGAAAGTGTTTGGGCTTTTCCTGAAAACAGAGATAAAGGAAAAGTGAAGAAAAGGAAAAAGACAATTTGAGAACAAGCAAGTTTGCCAAACCGTCTATGGTGTGTTTGTGGGCTGCTTTTTGTTGTTGTTGTTGTTGTTTTGCTTGTTATCCAGATACGTCTGTAAGTTTATCATGATACGTATGTATGGGTGTTTCTCCTCTTAGCTGTTGTTGTTATTGTTGTTGTTGCTGCTGTTGTTGTTGCTGCTGCTGTTGGTTGTTGTAGCTGTTGTTGTCGGCCATCGTGCTGTGTGGATATGGGTGTGTGTATGAATGTATGTATTTAAGTATGTCTATTTGTTGGAATGTGCGTATATGCATGTATTTACTGTTATTGTTATTTCATCTCTTACCTGTTTATTTATCTACAAACACCTTTCTTGTATTCATTTATTCACCTACTTACTTCCTTCTTATTCACTTACTTACTACTTACTTCTTACTTACATACTTACTTATTTACTTATCTACTTACTTATTTACTTACTTACTTACTTACTTATTTACTTACTTCTTCCTTCTTATCACTTACTTACTTATTTACTTACTTCTTATTTACATACTTACTTACTTATTACTTACTTACTTACTTACTTATTTTTACTTACTTATTACTTACTTACTCTTACTACTTACTTATTTACTTACTTACTCACTCATTCACTTATTTACATGCCTATCTATGATTAAGAAAATATTGTCTTCATCTAGTTGATTGACAGCTGAGCAGTTGTGCCTTGACTAGGGGGTTGAGTGGGGGGGGGGGGGGTTCTGTCATGTGAGACGAGTTTGTTCAGAATAGCTCGCTGCGTTGTGATGCAGACCTTTATTTAAGTTTATTATTATTATTATTGTTATTATTATTATTATTATATATTATTATTATAATTATTATTATAATTATTATCATTATTATTATAATTATTATCATTATCAGTAGTAGTAGTATAGTAGTAGTATAGTAGCAGTAATAGTAGTAGTAGTAGTAGTGTTGTTATATTATTTTTTATTGTTATGTTATCATTATTATTATTATCATATAATCTTTTTTATTGTATTATTATTATTATCATTATTATTATTCAGGTGCCTTGTTGCATGGTGTTGGCGATCATGGACTTCCATCTGTCTCTATCTCTTGTTGCCTCAAGCACCCCTTCCACCCTCTTTGTCCTCAGCCACTTGGCAATTCCGCCTAGTATCTTCTCCCTGGGTCTACCTGGTGCTCTCTTTCCCTCCAGCTTTCCTGTTGTGACCAGGTGCTCCAATTCCCCTTTCCTCATAAAATGGTCTATAAATGTTGCCTGTCTTTTCCTAATTTTCCTAATGAATGATCTTCTTGTGTCTGCCTCCATCAAGACTGTCTCGTTTGTTTTCTTTGCTGTCCATGAAACTCTCAACATTCTTCTTAGAAACCACATCTTGGCTGCCTCAATCCTGTTCTGGCTTCGCTTTTTGGCTGTCCACGCCTCACAACCGTATAACAGCATTATGTTTGGGGCTCAAAACAACTTCCAGACTTATACCATCACTGACCTTAAATTTTGCTGTCACAATCCTGAAACTAAGTGCAGGCTGTGCTTGGGACATTAGAATGCAGTTAAGACTTCTGCTGTGTCAATGTAGAATTGTCGTCATTTGACAGTAATGAGTGAATCCCAGTTATCAGTAAGGTGCATAAACAACGGCGGAGCTATGACCTTTGTGGTTAAAGTGTTCGCATAAGACACAACAAGAAATAAGTTCGTTTCCCAGGCTGGACAGAGATCCCGTCCCCCTCCACTACAGCTCAATTGCTGGTGTGAGCGCTCATCGTAAAATACACACAGACATAAAACTGTGGCAGTTTTGTTTTGTTTTTCTGGGTAACTTTCACAGGAAAAAAATGTTGTAACAAGAAAGAAAGAAAAATCTAAAAACACGAACAAATAAAAACAAAACCAATATGACATTTACCTTTCCGCCGATTCCATACGAACACTCCAGCTCCAACTAATGCGATGACAAGCAATCCAGCAACAATACCACCAACAGCAGTGACTGGGAAACCATCACCATTACCATGGGGAGAAGCTGCTGCACATAAGCAATGAATATGTTAAAAATCAAACAAATGTCTGAAAACATAAAGGACCTTATAGAAAAAGACCAAGCGAAGTGTGGGAATTGTGACATTCTTGACATGTTCATGAAAGAGGAAGAAGAAAGAACCACAAACATGTGATGTAAAGGCTACCAGCCTGTATTCCAACAGTTACATGTGTTATTTGCACACATAGCATAAAACATTCAAGGGCAAAAGACTCAACCACCATAAACACAAAAAGCGTGTACACACTGTTTGTACGTGTAGCATATTTGAAAGTCATGTTGACAAAGACTTAACATAAAAGAAAACTGAAAATGGGAAAGCAACAATAAGACAAACAGACAGACAGACAGACAGACAGACAGCAGACAGACAGACAGACAGACAGGCACAGACAGACAGACAGACAGGCAGAACTGGTTATTCTAAATCACAAGCATGCTTTCCCATTCTCATTCAATAGTCAAAATCCTTAGAAACTCCTTCTTCCAGCGGTTTCTATTCACTGACTGCTTACATATTTGAACTGAACTGAAAACAATTTTTAGATTTCAACAACTATTTTGTACACTAAATAGGCTCCTTCTCTTTCCATCTGTCCCTCTCTCTCTTTTTCTGTCACATAATTTTTCAGTGTGTTTGTTTTTTCAACATGTAAGGTACATGAAAGCGATAAATTTTTGTTCATAGAATGCCATTAGGCGTTCATCAGATTAACATGCATCAGTTGTGGTCTGTGAGAAATCTAAATGTAGAACATCAGCTAGGCTCGTTAAAAATCTTGTGAATCGTATCAGTGTCTGGTGGTTTCAGTGTTTTCTCAGGAGAGATTCCTCGCACTTGGACAAATCCATATGCGCTTCCACCCAGACTGCTGGCAATAATCTGGTAGACTGTCTGAACCCACATATTCACTGGGAAGGTCTTGAAATGGTGGAGGAAGGAGCTGAAAGATCCATGAAACACTAAGCTAATACCACTGGAATGAAGGAGACATTAAGACTGGCAGCAGACACGCCAAACATAGATTATGCAGACTCTGCATTTACATACCTCCTGTCCACTGTGGGCAAAACAGTGTGCATACAACATGCAAGGAAATTGGAAAGCTATGAAAAAATGTCATTAAAACTTATCAGTTTGACAGTTAACAAAGGCTGTTTAGGAAGGAGACAGAAACAGGTTCTTCTAGAAGAAAACATTCTGTACAGCATTTGTTCGATCAAAACACTCACTATTAATCTTGACCTCAAAGGTAATGGCCAGGTTGCCAAAGTCATTGCCAATCGTAGCCTGATAGAACCCTGCATCATCTGGTGTCATGTTGTGTGTGTGTGTGTGTGTGTGTGTGGTGTGTGTGTGTGGTGTGTGTGCTGTGTTGTGTGTGTGTCTGTCTGTCTGTGTGTTGTGTGTGTGTGTGTGTGTGTGGTGTGTGTGTGTGTGTGTGTGTGTGTGTGTGTGTGTGTGTGTGTGTGTGTGTGTGTGTGTGTGTGTGAGCATGGTTGTGAGGCATCGTAATGGACAGGGACAAATCAAAAGCAGTTAGGGAATACTGGGCCGTGTCCACAGAGTTTTGCTGGTTAAATTGAGTGGCAGGCCATTTGATATCAACATCATTAGGTGTATGCACCAACATCGCAAGTACCCAGGAAGACATTGACAACTTCTACCAAGTATTAGAGATGGCCAAGACCAATGTAAATCACAAGAAGTTACAATAAAATAGTAGATCTTAATGCTTAAGTGGACAGGATAAGGTGGAGGATGTAGTTGGACCTCATGACCTTAGTACACGAAATGAAAGGGGAGGAAAACTTGTAGAATGGGCAAAGATGAATGAGTTCATAATAGGAAACACCTGGTTTGAGCAGCCAATGAAAATGGAAGAAGATGGACTTGGATGAGTCTGGAAGATAATGCAAAAGTCAGACTGACTACATCCTGATCAATAAAAGATTTAGAAATTCTTTACTATCAACAAAAACACTACGAGGCACAGAGATTGTTTTTCATTTGATCCAAAGTGAAGATAAGTTTGTCTGTATTTTAGCAACAACATGCCCAGCTCTGTTATCTTCAGTTATCTCCCTCAGTTTCTATGTATGCCTTAAGAAGTGTCTATTCAGATTCTTGAT
>JAPXFY010003348.1:10000-22176 GCA_030674185.1 Monoplex corrugatus
TGTCTCTATCTGTCTGCTGTCTCTTCTCTGTCTCCTCTCTCTCTCTGTCTTTCTCTCTTCCTTCCTTTACTGTCTTTGGTGAAAAACAGCAAGTAGCTCACACGTGACGTTCAAGACGTATTCACTCTCCCTCTCTCTCTCTGTCTGTCTTTTTTCTCTGTCTCCCTCTCTGTCTCCCTCTCTGTCTCTCTTCCTCTCTCTCCTCTCTTTTCTCTTTCCTCTCTTCTCTCCTCTCTCTCTCTCCCTTCCTCTCTCTCTCTCCTCTCCTCTTCTTTTTCCTTCTCTCTCTCTCTATCCCTCTCTCTCTCTGTCTCTCTTTTCTCTGTCTCCTTCTCTGCTCCCTCTCTCTCTCTCCCTTCCTCTCTCTGTGTCCCCCCTCTCTCTCTGTCTCTCTTTTCTCTGTCCCCTCTCTGTCTCCCTCTCTCTCCTCTCTCTCTTCTCCTCTCCCTCTCTCTCTCTCCCTTCCTCTCTCTCCCTCTCTCTCTCTTTTCCTCTCTCTCTCTCTATCCCTCCTCTCCTGTCTCTCTTTTCTCTGTCTCCCTCTCTGTCTCCCTCTCTCTCTCCCCTTCCTCTCTCGTGTCCCCCCTCTCTCCTTCTCTCTTTTCTCTGTCTCCCTCTCTGTCTCCCTCTCTCTCTCTCTCTCTTCATTTCTCCTCTCCCTCTCTCTCTCTCTCCTTCTCTCTCATGTCCCATGGTCACTTTGATATCCATGTTCATTTTTATGTTCATGTTCAAGTCCATGTTCATTTTCGTGTTCATGTTCATGTCCATGGTCACTTTGATGTCCATGTTCATGTTCATGTTCATATTGATGTTCATGTTCGTGTTTGTGCTCTTCTCCATGATTATGTTCATGTTCATGTCCATGGTCACTTTGATGTCCATGTTCATGTTCATGTTCATATTGATGTTCATGTTCGTGTTTGTGCTCTTCTCCATGATCATGTTCATGTTCGTGTCCATGTTGACGTTGATGTCCATGATGATGTTCATGTTTGTATTCACGTTCGTGTTCGTGTTCATGGTGGGTAAAGGGTGGGGAGCTACCTCCACCTGATGGGTAAAGGGTGGAGAGTTACCTCCACCTGGTGGGTAAAGAGTGGAGAGTTACCTCCACCTGGTGGGTAAAGGGTGGAGAGTTACCTCCACCTGGTGGGTAAAGGGTGGAGAGTTACCTCCACCTGGTGGGTAAAGATTTCCCCGTCTCCCATGTCAACATATGTGCAGACCCGCCAGTGCCTAAGAATATGTTATGTGTATTAAGAATACCAGATATCTACCCACGTTAAAGAGCTCTCTCTCTTTCTCTTTCTTTCTCCTTCTCCTATCTCTCTTTTTCTGTCCCCCTCTCGTTGCCCACTCTCTCTCTCTCACTGTCTCCCTTTCTCTCTTTCTCTTTCTCTCTCACTATCTCTCTCTATCACTCTCTCTCTCACTTTCTCTCTCTTTCTCTCTCTATCTCTTTCTCACTCTCTCCTCTCATTCTCTCTTCTCTCTCTCTCTCTCTCACTCTCTCTCTCTCTCTTTCTCTCTAACTCTCTCTCACTCTCTCTCTCTCTTCTTCTCTCCTCTCTCTCTTCTCTCTCTTTTTCTTTATCTTTCTCTCACTCTCTTTTCTTTCTCTCTATCTCTCTCTAACTCTCTCTATCTCTCTTCCACTCTCTGTTTTCCTCTTCCCTCCCAATCTCTCTCTCCGACTCTCTCTTAACTTTCTCTCCGTGTCGCTTTATCTCTCTCTTCCCCCCTCTCTCTCTCTCTCTCTCTCTCTTCTCTCTCTCTCTCTCCTCTCTCTCCATCTCCTCTATCTCCCTCTTCCTTTCTCTCTTTCTCTCTCCGACTCTCACTATTACTCCAACTATCTTCTCTCTCCTCCCCCCCCCCCCCATTTCTGTCTCCCCCCCCCCCTGTTTCTCTGTCTCTCCCCATCTCCTCATCTCTCTCTTTCCCTCCCTCTTTCTGTCTGTCTGTCTCTCTCCCTCTTCTGCTCTCTCCCTCCCTCTCTCCCCCTCTCTTTCCCTCTCTATCTCTCTCCATATCTGTCTCTCCTTTCGTTCCTGTGTCACTCTCCTTTTCCCTTCCCTTTCCTTACTCTCTCCTCCTCCCCTCTCTCCTCACTCTCCTCTCTCTCCTCTCCTCCTCTCTCTCTCTCTCTCTTTTCTTCTCTCTCTCTCTCTCTCTCTCTCCCTGTCCCTATACCCTTCTCTCTTCCTCTCTCTCTGTCTCTCTCTCTGTCTCTCTCTCCGACTTTCTCTATCTCTTTCTTTCTCTCTCCCTGTCTCTTTTATTCTCTTTCCCTCTTTCTGTCTGTCTGTCTATCTGTCTGTCTGTCTGTCTGTCTTCTCTCTCTCTCTCTCTGTCTTTCTCTCTTCCTTCCTTTACTGTCTTTGGTGAAAAACAGCAAGTAGCAATCTGCTCACACGTGACGTTCAAGACGTATTCACTCTCCCTCTCTCTGTCTGTCTGTCTTTTTCTCTGTCTCCTTCTCTGTCCTCCTCTCTCTCTCTCTCTCTCTTTCCTCTCTCCCTCTCTCTGTCTTTCTTTTTCTCTGTCTCCCTTTCTGTCTCCCTCTCTCTCTCTCCCTTCCTATCTCTCTCTCCCTCTCTCTCTTTTTCCTTCTCTCTCTTTCTCTCCCTCTCTCTCTGTCTCTCTTTTTCTCTGTCTCCCTCTCTGTTTCTCCCTCTCTCCTCCTCTCTCCTCTTCCCTCCCTCTCCCTCTCTCTCGCCTCTGTCTCTCTTTTTTCTCTGTCTCCCTCTCTCTTCTCCTTCTCTCTCTCCCTCCTCTCTCTCTCTCTCTCTCCTCTCTCTCTCTCTCTCTCTCTCTCTCTCTCTCTCCTCTCCTCTCCTCTTTCTCTCTTCCTTCCTTTACTGTCTTTGGTGAAAAACAGCAAGTAACAATCTGCTCACACGTGACGTTCAAGACGTACTCACTCTCTCTCTCTCTCTCTCTGTCTCTCTTTTTCTCTGTCTCCCTCTCTATCTCCCTCTCTCCCTCTCTCTCTCTCTGCCCCATTACTGTCTTTAGTGAAAAACAGCCAGTAGCGATCCACTCACACGCGACGTTCAGGACGTATTGGGCCATAGTCACTACTTCACCCCCTGGCCCCCACACAGAGCGACACACGTAGACTCCTCCATCGTCTTCCCTGCTGACGTTACGTAGCCGCAGCTTCACCCCATGATCATGTTCATGTTCGTATTCATGTTGACGTTCATGTTGATGTTCATGTTCGATGTTCATGTTGACGTTCATGTGATGTTCATGTTGACGTTCATGTTGATGTTCATGTTGAGTTCATGTTGATGTTCATGTTGATGTTCATGTTGATGTTCATGTTGATGTTCATGTTGACGTTCATGTTGATGTTCATGTTGATGTTCATGTGATGTTCATTTGATGTTCATGTTGATGTTCATGTTGATGTTCATGTTGATGTTCATGTTATGCATGTTCATGTTGATGTTCATGTTGATGTCATGTGAGTTCATGTTGACGTTCTGTTGATGTTCATGTTGATGTTCATTTATGTTTGATGTTCATGTTGATGTCATGTTGATGTTCATGTTGATGTTCATGTTGATGTTCATGTTGATGTTCATGTGATGTTCATGTTTATGTTCATGTTGATGTTCATGTTGATGTTCATGTTGATGTTCATGTTGATGTTCATGTTGATGTTCATGTTGATGTTCATGTTGATGTCATGTTGAGTCATGTGATGTTCATGTTGATGTTCATGTTGATGTTCATGTTGATGTTCATGTTGATGTTCATGTTGATGTTCATGTTGATGTTCATTTTTGTTCATGTTGATGTTCATGTCTGATGATGTTCATGTTGCAGTTCAGTTCGATGTTCGTGTTGATGTTCATGTTCATGTTCATTGTTGTGTTCGTATGTTCATGTTCGTGTTCATGTTCATGTTCATGTTCGTGTTCATGTTCAGTGTTCTGTTCATGTTCATGTTCGTATTCATGTTCATGTTCATGTTCATGTATCATGTTCATGTTCGTGTTCGTGTTCATGTTCGTGTTCATGTTCATGTTCATGTTCATGTTCATGTTTCGTGTTCATGTTCAGTGTTCATGTTCGTATTTCGTGTTCATGTTCATGTTCATGTTCATGTTCATGTTCATGTTCTGTTCATGTTCATGTTCATGTTCATGTTCATTCATGTTCGTGTTCATGTTCATGTTCATGTTCATGTTCATGTTCATGTTCATGTTCGTGTTCAGTTGTTCGATGTTCATGTTCAGATGTTCAGATGTTCGTGTTCATGTTCGTGTTCATGTTCTGTTCATGTTCGTGTTCATGTTCGTTTCATGTTCGTGTTCATGTTCGTGTTCATGTTCGTGTTCATTCGTTCATGTTCATGTTCGTGTTCATGTTCGTGTTCATGTTCATGTTCATGTTTCGTGTTCATGTTCGTGTTCATGTTCATGTTCGTGTTCAGTTCATGTTCTGTTCATGTTCATGTTGTTCATGTTCATGTTCGTATTCATGTTCATGTTCATGTTCATGTTCAAGTTCATGTTCGTGTTCATATTCATATTCATGTTCGTGTTCATGGTCATGGTCGTGGTCATGTTGATGTTCATGTCCATGTTTTGTTCTTGTCCATGTCAAAGTTCATGTTGATGTTCATTCACCAGGTCCATGATGACGTTCATGTCCATGATGATGTTCATGTTGGTGTTCGTGTTCATGTTCGTGTTCATGTCCTGTTTGATGTCATGTTCATGTTCGTGTTCATGTCATGGTCATGGTAGTTGCCATGTTGATGTTCATTGCAGTTATGTTTTCATGTCCATGTTGATGTTCATGTCCATGTTGATGTTCATGTCCATGTTGATGTTCATGTCCATGTTGATGTTCATGTCCATGTTGATGTTCATGTCCATGTTGATGTTCATGTCCATGTTGATGTTCATGTCCATGTTGATGTTCATGTCCATGTTGATGTTCATGTCCATGTTGATGTTGGTGTTCATGTTCATGCTGATATTCATTTTCATGTTCATATGTATGTTCATGTTGTTCGCTAGTATTTACACAGGCAGTTTTTCTACACACGCGTCTTTGGGGACGGGGAATGGTGGGTAAAGGGATGAGGTGAAGAGGAGGTGTGATGGTACTGTGCTTATTATCATGGTGATCTCCCCTCCATTTTGTGCATAAGTTCCTACCTCTGTTTTCACTACATAAGGTAGAGAGATAGACAGACAGACAGAGACAGAAAGAAAGAGAGAGAGAATAGAGACAGACAGACAGACTGACAGAGAGACATAGAGAGAGAGAGACAGCGAAAGAGAGAGAGAGAGAGAGAGAGAGAGAGAGAGAGACACATACACACAGACAGAGAGAGATAGAGAGAGAGAGAGAGACAGACAGGGATACACATAGAAGAGCAGAGACAGACAGACTGAGTGAGTGAGACAGACAAACAGACAGACAGAGAGGCTCTTTGGGATAACTGTCGGTTTTCATCCACTTTTTTCTTCAGGACAGGTCACTGAGGGTGTTATTCAACTTCGCAGGCCAACACCGCATGCATCTAGTATCTCTCGGGCCTGGTTGATGCCAGGATGTCTTATGATAGTGAGCGCAGTCTCAATCCGAAACGAGCTTCACGTCATCATCACCGTTATCTCCATTCTCAACATGATGCCGTGAACATCTGCCCCAGACTTTTTGGAAGTCCAGGGCCAAACACTAGCTTAACCCTTTGCCTCAAGCACCCTGTCCAGCAACAGCAAAACTTTAACCCTTTGATTCCTCACCTATCTACCAGCTTCCAGGGTGAGGGTGTCAAAGGATTAAGTTTTTGCTTTGCTAGCATAGTTGACAATGCAGGATGCTGGTGGGTAGGGTGCGAGAGTAAAAGGGTAAAATTGAAAGGAGTCTATGTGTGTGTGTGTGTGTGTGTGTGTGTGTGTGTGTGTGTGTGTGTGTGTGTGTGTGGTGTGTGTGTGTGTGTGTGTGTGTGTGTGTGTGTGTGTGTGTGTGTGATGTGTGTGTGTGTGTGTGTGTGGAGTGTGTGTGTGAGGGTCCATCTCCCTTGAGAGCTGTTTGTTCCTGACGTTATTGCTATTATCCTCATTCTCATCATCATGATATTGTGATCTAGTTCCTACATATACACACATACACACACACACACATACACACACACACACATACACACACACACACACACATTCACTCAATCACACACACACACACATACACACATACACACAGATACACTCACACACACACATACAGACATACACATAACACACACACATTCACTCAATCACACACACATACAGACACACACATTCACTCAATCACACACACACACATACAGACATACTCATACACACACAAATACACACACACACACACAACCACACAACCACACACACACACACACACACACACACACACACACACACACACACACACACACATACACACATACACACTTACTGACAGTTACAGAACCAGCAGGGACAGGCCCATGGCCAGGATACAGTTGCACAGAGAAGTTGTAAGTGCCCTCTGTCGGCGTGGTCAGTGACGTCATCGTGACGCAACTTCCTCTAGAGAACGTGACATTTTCACTGGTCTTGTACTCTGACAGCTGAAGGTGTGTTGAATTCTGTGCGATGTTCTCACTCTGTGAGTAGTGGACAACATTGATTTTTTATTCATCTATCTATCTATTATGTATGTATGTATGTATGTATGTATGTATGTATGTATGTATGTATGTATGTATGTATGTATGTATGTATGTATGTATGTATGTATGTATGTATGTATGTATGTATGTATCTATCTATATATCTACCTATCTATATATCTATCTATCTATCTACCTATCTACCTACCTATCTATATATTTGTCTATCTATGTATCTTTCTATCTATCTATCTATCTATCTATCTATCTATCTATGTATCTATCTGTCTATGTATCTATGTATCTATCTATCTATCTATCTATCTATGTATCTATGTATCTATCTATCTATCTATCTATCTATCTACCTATCTATATATCTATCAATCTATCTACCTACCTATCTATCTGTCTATCTATCTACCTATCTACCTACCTATCTATTTATTTGTCTATCTATGTATCTTTCTATCTATCTATCTATCTATCTATCTATGTATCTATCTGTCTATGTATCTATCTATCTATCTATCTATCAATCTATCTACTATCTGTCTGTCTACTTATCTATCTACTATCTTTTCATTTGTTTGTTCAAATACATATATACATATATATATATATATATATATATGTGTGTGTGTGTGTGTGTACATATATATATATATATATATATATATATATATATATATATATAGATAGATAGATAGATAGATACACTCACACACATACATACATATACATAAATATATATATATATGTAAAAAAAAAAAAAAAAAAAATAGACAACAGCAGAAGGGCATCCAGGAGTCATGACCTGGATGTGGCCCGGCCCCCCGAGAGTGTAAGGAATTCAGGGCCGAAACACTTGTCTAAAGGGGGTTACTTCTCTGAAGACCTTCTGTTGTCTAGCTCTCCCTAGAGTTTCTTTCTACCTGCACATGGTCAGTCCATTGACTTCCGGGAATAGTTCGGAGGACATTCGGGAAAGACCGAAGGACACTGGGAAAGACTAGATCTGCGGGCTTTGTGGGTTGGCTTCCCACCTTGCCTTTGATAACATGCCACGAGTTTTTCAAATGAAAGATGCTCCCAGGATTCACCGAAAGGGGGAGAGAATGATGAATCCATCGGCACTGACTCCATCACGACTGGAAACGCACAACGGACCATGATTAATGACCAGTTGGAATTTCCGTGTGCGTGTGGAAGGAGATTCACCACCAAACGCGGCATGAAGATCCACAGGACAAAAATGGGCTGTTTGAAGACACATACGAACCAGCAGCAGCGCACTGCGATAGCAGGTGAGACGTTGGATGACCAAGGCCAGGAATTAAACCATAGTGCCAAGGACATCCACGCTGACGGTTCTGATGCGGATTTTGCACAAGCTCTTAACGCCAAACGTGGAAAACTCAATTTGCCGCCTGCCGGTGCAAAAGAACAATGGAAGAAATTAGATGAGGAACTTGTCCTTAAGCTGAATGCGCTAATAGGGAACAGTACGCTGGAACACAAACTTGACACATACGGAGACATCATATACTCTATCTGCAGGGACACTTATGGAGTGAAGCAGCCAAAGACAAAAACGCCTCCCCAGAAATCCAGAAGACAGCAACAGATGGAGAGCATCCGGAGGGAGAAAAGGAAGCTTAAAAAGCGAATGAAAACTGCCTCAGAATTCGAGAAGCAAGGGCTCCTGGAACTCTGGAAAGATCTGAAGGCCAAACACAATGCTCTCAGCAAAGTGGAATCAGCAAGGCGAAGAAAGAGCAAAAAGAAGAAGACTCAAGATCGTTTCTTCAAAGATCCCTTTGACTTTGCAAGAAAGCTGTTTGAACAACCCAAATCAGGGACTCTCACAGTGGGCAAGGAAACCCTAGAGCAGCATCTCAGGGAAACATATTCCGATTCTCAGCGCAAGGCACCACTTGAAATCCAGAATCTGGTTTGGCCTGCAGCGCCAGAAGGAAAATTCAATAACAAACCACCAACACTGGATGAAGTGAAGAACGTAGTAAAGAAAGCCAGAGCCAAGTCAGCACCTGGACCAAACGGAATACCATACCTGCTCTACAAGAAATGCCCAAAAGTGCTCGAGTGGCTCCACAAGATGATTCGATCAGCATGGAGGAACCAGAAGATCAGCGACCAATGGATGAGAGCTGAAGGAGTGTACATTCCGAAGGAGCAGAACTCCAGCAGCATCAATCAGTTCAGGCCAATATCACTTCTGAACGTCGAGGGGAAAATCTTCTTCTCTGTTATGGCAGCAAGATTGACAAAATACCTGACTGAAAACAAGTATCTGGATATGTCAGTCCAAAAGGGAGGCATACCAGGAATGCCTGGATGCTTGGAACATGCCACGTTGATTTGGGATGCCATCCAAAAAGCAAGAACAGAGAAGAGAGACATTGACGTAGTTTGGCTTGATCTGGCGAATGCATATGGATCAGTTCCACACGATATGATCCAGCTGGCTCTTGAAATGTATCACATCCCAGAAAACATCCGAACAATGCTGAGGAAGTATTTCCAAGGGTTCTCAATGCGGTTCTCTACCAAAGAATACACCACGGACTGGATAGACCTAGAGGTGGGCATTGCAATGGGCTGTGCAATCTCTCCCATACTGTTCGTGTTGGCAATGGAAGTCATCTTGAAAGCTGCAATGAAGAGTTCAGGTCCAGTGAATCTGGGAGATGGATACCAGATGCCTCCTCTGAAAGCTTTCATGGATGACACAACAGTCTTGTCCACGGATGAGGAAGAGACACACCAAATCTTAAAGCAGCTGGATGAGCTGGTGGCCTCTTCAAGAATGAGGTTCAAACCTAAGAAATCCCGAAGTCTCTCACTGCGAAAAGGAAAAGTGGCAGATTCAGTCAAATTCATGGTAGCCAACCAAGCCATCCCCACTGTCACAGAAGAGCCAGTAAAAAGTCTCGGAAGATGGTATGATGACTCCCTGAAAGACACACAAAGGGGATGTGAAACCAAGCAAACAGCAGAAGAAGGCCTGAAGAAAATAGATAACTGCGGACTGCCAGGCAAATACAAAGTCTGGTGTCTACAGTTCATGCTGATACCAAAACTGCTGTGGCCACTGCTAATCTATGACATTTGCACCAGCACAGTCGAAGCAATGGAAGCCAAAATCAACAAATACACAAGAAAATGGCTCGGTGTCCCACCTGGTCTCACTGATGTTGCATTCTACTGTCGTCAAGCAATGCTGAAGCTACCTCTCAAATCCATAGTGGAGGAATACAAAGTTGGAAAAGCAAGACTGTTGAGCATGCTGGAGGAATCGGAAGACAATATCGTGAGATCAGTTCATCCAAAGCTGAGAACTGGCAGAAAGTGGAAAATCCAAGAGGCTGTAAACAATGCCAAGAGAAACCTCAGCATCAAAGAAATAATTGGACACACGCAAACCAACAGACAGGGACTGGGAGCAACAAAAATGCAGTGGTGGTCCAAAGCCAAAGGGAAGGAAAAAAGAGACATGATCATACAGGAGTTGAAGGAAGAAGAAGATGTCAAAAGAGTGCAGAAGGCAGTCCAGCAAGGTCAACAGGGGCAATGGACAACATGGGACAGTGCACTCCAAAGAAGTCTCAGCTGGAACGATATGTGGCACATGGCTCCTCTAAGGATAAGCTTCCTCCTCAGATCTGTATATGACCTGCTCCCCTCGAATGCAAACTTAGTGAAATGGGGGAAAGCAGACGACCCAGCATGTCCACTCTGTCAGAAGAAACAAACAGTGGAACATGTCCTAAGCTCTTGCAAAGTAGCGCTAGCCCAAGGAAGGTATACATGGAGGCACAACCAAGTTCTGAAAGTGATTACAGATGTGGTTAGCGAAAAAACCATGACCCCAAACGCACCAATTGCTATGACAACGTTCTACAAAGCAGGAGGGAAACAGGTCTGGCCCGAAAGTGCTATGACAACCAGCACATTGCCAAAGGGTCTTCTGGATGGAGCAGTCGACTGGGAGTGTACAGCAGACCTCCCAGAGTGGAGAAATTACCCAGATGTCATCAGCAAGACAGGCATGAGACCAGACATCGCTCTCCACTCTGACTCCTCGAAACAAGTGATTCTGATAGAACTCACTGTGCCATACGAAAGCAGAATGGAAGAAGCACATATCTACAAGACCGAAAAATACGCCGGTCTTGCCAGCACCCTGAAGAAAGCAGGTCTGCGGGTCAAAATCATCGCCATAGAGGTCGGGGCAAGAGGGTTTGTGGGCACCTCCGCTTATGATCTCATGAAACAACTCGCCATTTCTGGGAAGAAGAGGACTAGAGCCCTTAAAGCGATGGCAGAGGCAGCAGAAAGGAGCTCAAGCTGGATCTGGGCAAGGAGGAACCAAAAAGGTGAACTTCATAAGGATTAAATTCCCTACAGATGATGTGTGCCCCGTTAGCACATTGGTAAAACCGCGTACCGCAGTTCTGAAGCGCAGAATCGCCCAGGTTCGATCCCCGGCGTGGGAAAAAAAAAAAAAAAAAAAAAAGACAACAGCAGAAGGGCATCCAGGAGTCATGACCTGGATGTGGCCCGGCCCCCCGAGAGTGTAAGGAATTCAGGGCCGAAACACTTGTCTAAAGGGGGTTACTTCTCTGAAGACCTTCTGTTGTCTAGCTCTCCCTAGAGTTTCTTTCTACCTATGTGTGTGTGTGTATATATATGTATATATAGATGTAGATGCAGATATAGATATCGGTACTTGACTTAACGTAAACTATTACGTTCAACCACACATCTGATGATATGTTAAATGGTGACATAAATAATACGTCCACAGCATAGCGAAGAGGTTAGAAAAAACAGAAAGAAAAAAAGGTCTGGAGGTCTTACCTGTCCGTCACGGGTATATGACCAGTGACAAGTGATGTTTTTGCGTGACGAATACACCTGTTTGACTGTGACGCTGCCTGTCACGCTCCAGTTGCCGTGAAGCGTGACACTGGCGTTGCCAAGGTCAGCTGGATCTGTGAACAGACATGGCTTGTCACAGTATCAACGATGGTTTAGGTTGGTTTGTTGGTTGGCAAATTGGTTGGTTGGTTAGTGGTTGTTTGGATGGTTGGTTGGTTGGTTGGTTGATTGGATGGATAGATGGTTGGCTGGTTGGCTGGCTGGTTGGTTAGTTGGTTAGTAGTTGGTTGGTTGGTTGGTTGATTAGTTGATTGGTTGGTTGGTTGATTGGCTGGTTGTTTCTTTGTTCGTGTGTACTTTTACCCATTTAATGCCACAGAAGCTGGGACAGCTTTTTGCAATGTTATGATGATGATGACGATGAGGGTGATAATCGTGATGCTATGAAGTTCTATCTAGGATTGAGACTGTGTGTGACAGGGCTGTACTCTACGCTTGTCACCATAATACATTCTGCCGTCAGCCAGGTCCTAGAGATACAGACACCTGCGGTGTTTTGGGAGGACTAGAAAGCAACTCCCTCGATGACACATCCCTGAAGTGGATG
>JAPXFY010003349.1:0-22173 GCA_030674185.1 Monoplex corrugatus
TTTATTGCTTTTATTCTTTTCTCCCCATTTGTGGCCATGCATGTGTGTGTGTGTGTGTGTGTGTGTGTGTGTGTGTGTGTGTGTGTGTGTGTGTGTGTGTGTGTGTGTGTGTGTGTGTGTGTGCGTGTGTGTGCGTGCGTGCGTGTGTGCGTGTGTGTCTTTTCGGCGCTTGGATTTGATTTTGTCGAGATTTGCGCTATATAAATATTGTAATTATTATGTATGCATGTGCGTACGTATGTATGTATGTATGTATGTATGTATGTATACGCTTAGATTTATGTATGTATGTATGTATGCATGTATACGCTCAGCTTAGATTTATGTATGTAAGTATGTAAGCATGTGTGTATGCATGTATACGCTCATATGTATGTAGGTATGTATGCATGTATACGCTCAGCGCTTAGATTTGATTTTATCAAGATTTTGCGCTATATAAATAAAATATATTATTAAATATATTATTAAGTTAGAAACTGATGGCTTTACAAAACTGAGTCAGATCCCAGCATGTTCCTCTTTATCCTGTATAAAAGAAGAAAGATTCAGACAAACAGACAGACAGAGAGCTCCACTAGAGCCAAGCTGTTGCTCCCGAAGTAGTTTGCAATCCAGAACAATGTAGTTAAGGAACGTGAATGGGTTTTTTTTCCTGTGTTTTAAGGGCGGAGAGGACTTAGGCTTTATACTGCATTACTAACATGTTCTATTAAAGAAAATACATTGATTTATCATTCTGTGTGCGGATGTTTTTGAGAATAATGTATTGTGTGGTTAGTGCGTATCTGCTCGTCTCTATCCTTCCTTGTTGTGTGTGAGATTTCAGGACATAGTAAGAATTTGGTTAACACATCGCCCAAATCTGTTGGACAGTTGTTGTGTCCAAATGAGGCTACCAGACGGCAAAATCTTTCCAGCGTCAATTAAAAGTCCAAAACCGTTCATACAAGAATACAACAGAGCACTACTATGTTTTGTATGATGGAATTGCCCATCCTGTGATATCTCCTTTTTTCACGTGTACAAAATTAATTGTTAGAGCGGTGGAATACATTCCCCATATACTAAAAGGCCAAAGAGTACATCAACATTTTTACCCATGATACATGGTAGATATTCAAAAACAACATTCTTCCGTGACGTATGTATTCCTATGCTTTGTTTTCTAATGTCACTGACTGTATATGTAAGCACACACCCTCTTCACAAGGGATACATATCTTTCGTGAAATAAAATATTCACATTTGCATCTCTCTCTCTCTCTCTCTCTCTCTCTCTCTCTCTCTCTCTCTCTCTCTCTCTCTCTCAGGGAAGTCATTAGGTTGGAATAGGCATATCTGAAGAAATAGAATGTGGCAGGTCGTATAGATATGGTAAAACCATCATCGTTAGGCTCCATTCCTTCCGAGGAAATTAAAAATTTCAGAGTATTTGCAGCTTTTTGAAAGATTTTTTTCTGAGAAAGAGCAGGAATCAAGGAAGAAGCTACCGCCTACACAATATCAGCTCCGCCAAATATGGTCTTTGGCTAAGCTTATACCTTGACAAGCTGGCACAACGATGCAGTCTACACCTACGACCTTGACTACAGAAGAGTTGTCAGAAAAAAGTCGCCAAAGAGATATATTACTACCAGGGGCTCGCTGAGTCCTCAGATAACGTGCTGGAACTGTGGCACTGCTGAGGCAGTCTGGTACTTACCAGGACGTAACAGAGGGCTTACTACACACAAATAAGCTTCCAGCTCTGGATACAGGCAGAGGCAATCAAAGCTCTGAACTGATCATGGCGTGTGCAGTTTCATTCTCGAGAACAAAGTGGGACAACCACAGTCACTTGGACAGTAGTGTCAGTAACGAGCCCTGCAGCCCTAGACACCTATCCCAAAACACTGATGCAGTGTCCTTCAATTCAATACACCCACTCCAAAACCCAAACAGCCAGAGGAGTCCAGTTATTTGTACTCAAGAGGAGTCAGCTAAGACTAACAATTCTGGTCTATTACCAAATGAAAGTTATAATCTAGGAACTCGTGTGAAGTCAGTTTCACATGATCATGTAACACGCAATGCTACAAGTGCACGTAAGTCCAATGCCGGATTGTTTTGATCACAGGAGTAGGCTGGACGACATGGCCAAGGTCAAGGCCATGGAACTTCTCCATGCTGCAATGTCAGTGGATCGGCCAATGAGTCATTATCTAGCCCGGTACCAGCGGTTTCCAATTTTGAGAATGGAGTAGAGGAGGAGGAGATGGGAATAAATGACACTGATGAACCCTTCGTGGATGCAGAGGGCGCTGAGAGAGCTAGGAAAATGGCCGGCCCCAGAAATTCTTGTCGTTTCGCGTATATATTAAAGAGCAGGATTTGCTTTAAAAAAAAAAGTTGGAAGAGCCTTAAATTATATTGAACATTTTGATTGTGTATCCTTGGTAGAAACTTTTGCGGATGAAAACTTTGATACATCCTGCGTTTTTCAAAATTGTAATGAGTTTATATATCCTGCTTTGAAGCTGTCTCATTATGGAAGGAGCTCAGGTGGATAATTGTATCAGTTAACAAGAATCTGAGAAAAATATGTGAATCTAATTAAGAGTGAATGTGAAAATAAGGTCACTGAGACTATCAAGGTATTTCTTCGGTGCTAGCAAAGAAATATTATATTTGTCTACATATATCCACCATATGGAAGTCCCTTCTACGATCAGGCAGAAACAGACTACCACATATTGGAAGTAGAATGGTGAAGTGGGGATTTGCTAGGTCTAGATGGCAATGTACATATAATCTGCAGTGGGGATTTAAATCCAAGAACAGGATAATCGCAAATTAACACACATTTTTCTGGCATAGTCGATGCTCTCAATGTTTTTGACAAATCAACTTCGTTTGTAAACGGTAGACATTAACAGGATAAAGTGAATGATTATGGCGAGAAACTACTTGATATGTGCTTTTGTTATGATTTATTATAAAGATCCTAAACGATTGTCCTGAATTAAATGGTTCAGGTAACCTTACCTTTATGTCTGAACATGGGCACAGTGTTATAGACTGCTTCCTTACAAGCAGGGACATGCCATATGCCAGTTGATTTACATTGTCGAATCCAAAGTCATGTATGTACGCAGTCTGTTACATGTGAAAACCATGTCGACTACAACTGTCAGTCCTGCTCTCCTTTCCACATAGCACGAAAATTAGTCCTGTCACTACTCTGTCTCTCCTCTCTCTCTCTCTCTCTCTCTCTCTCTCTTTCTTTCTCTCTCTAATTCTCTCTCTCTCTCTCTTTCTCTCTCTCTCTTCTCTCTCTCTCCTCTCTCTTTCTCTCTCTAATTCTCTCTCTCTCTCTGTCGGTTGGTCTGTCTGTCTGTCTGTCTGTCTGTCCCTCTCTCTCTCTCTCTCTGTCTTTCTCTCCCTCTCTCCCCACCCCTCTGCATATGTTGTTTTCTGTAATGATCAATTTCGCCTTTTTTAATCACTGTCTTTTCCTTTCTATTAAACAATACAAGTTATTAGCTGAACTACAGTGTTGAAACTTCCCTTTACTAACCTACACAATTATCTGTCTCAAATTAAGAAGTTTTGAAAGAGAAAGACATCATTAAGTCAATAATAAGAGACACAGTACGTCAGTAAGGATATCAAAGGGGTAGAAATATTTGCTGTGTGTTTATGTAGGTCAGTGGGCGGGTGGTAACCAGATTGCCTTACAACTGGATGTTTCATCTCTTCGTTCTTCTAGAACAACAAGTGTGCAGACCTGCTAAATCAGGACGACTTTGTTGTTTTGTTTTTTTTGTTGTTGTTGTTGTTGTTTTGTTGTTGTTTTGTTGTTGTTGTTGTTTTGTTTTGTTGTTCTTGTTGTTCTTGTTGTTCTTGTTGTTCTTGTTGTTGTTCTTGTGTTCTTGTTGTTCTTGTTGTTGTTGTTGTGTTGTTCTTGTTCTTCTTGTTGTTGTTGTTGTTCTTGTTCTTGTTCTTGTTGTTGACGACGACGACGACGATAATGAATGATGAGATGATGGGTAATGATGATGATGGTGGTGTGATGATGATATGAATGATGATGATGATGATGATGATGATGATGATTACAACAACAACAACAGCAATAATAATAATAGTAGTAGTAGTGGTGGTAGTAGTAGTAGTAGTAGTATAGTATAATATTGATACTAATAATGATAATAACAACAACAATAATGATATAACAATAATGATGATGATGATGATGATGATGAGATGATGATATGATGATGATGATGATGATGATGATGATGATATAACAACAACAACAACAGCAATAATAATAATAGTAGTAGTAGTGGTGGTAGTAGTAGTAGTAGTAGTTATAATATTGATACTAATAATGATAATAACAACAATAATGATATGATGATGAATGATGATGATGATGATGATGATGATGTGAATGATGATGATGATGATGATGGAACCAACTCTTGATATAAAAATTAAATCAAAGTACGCATTCTTACCATTCACGAAAGCATTCAGTCACAACAACCAAACCTCTAGCGTACAAAGCACACGCAAATTGGAAGGTGGGGGGGGGGGGGACAGAAGGGCAGTGGCACGATGATCGGACACTTAGAGGAAAAAATCACTGCTGAGCAAATAAAAAAAAAGTATGTCTTCAAGTTAGTCTTAAAGGAAGACAGAGTGTGTGAGTGTTGAGGACACAAGAGAAGCTCGTTCCAGTTGTAGGAACATACGTATTAAAGAACTTGTAAACAAGTAGTATCAGAAACAAAACGGAGATGTCGGTTTTCCACAAAACCAAACAACATCATCTTTTGGTTCAAATTTGATGTCGTGATCTTAGTGCATTTGCGCTTTGCTGGTTGCATTGCATTTGTTTATATTACTGGCTAAAATGAACACACACAAAATATATTTTTAAAAATATCTTCTTTGGTTTACCTTTTCAATTATTGCTGCATTTTTATCATTATCATTTTCTTATGGAGGATTGAAACATAAAAAAGGTACCAGAAAGTGCCAGGGGATCTAGCATAGAGTGCGTTTAACAACTACGAGAGGAAATGTTTGTTTATTGACGAAGTACCCCCTTGGCTAAGCCGTACCCACGGATCCATAGAACACTTAGTACACTTATAGTTCTGGTCCCGCTGTGGTGAAATCACAGAGCTTCAAAGAAAGCAGTCACGCATTGTGAGCCTGTACATTTTGTTTGCTTTGTAAAAGTTTCTGGGTAAAATAATAATTACAATATTATATAGCGCAAAATATATAGGCAACATAATGCATGCTCAGTTCAAATGATTTAGTGTATGGAGAAACAGACAGGTACCTTTTGTGTGGTCATTCAGCGGTACAGTGCATTTTGATACTGGTTAAAATTGCTCAGTATGGAAGATTTTAGACTCCAAAATCGTCGTATAAGATGCTTTTTGCTTGAAACCTTGAATGAAAGAAGAACTGGGCAACAAACATGTACACATGCCTAAAAGTGAATATGGGTTTGAGGATGTTTGCTTGTTGTGTTGTGTTGTTGTTGTTGTTGTTGTTGTTGTTGTTGTTGTTGTTGTTTTCAAGGAGCTGGAATCAGAACCAGTTTATTTGTGATTTTCGGCAAGGGTTAATTGCATGCAGATGGCAGAGGTACAATGAATATATACAGACAACATTGAGATATGGGGTTCCCCCAAGGTTCCATTCTTGGCCCTTTCCTGTTTGTAATGTACACTACTCATTCCTCCACCATTGGAACCAAACATTTTGCTGATCATCATCTCTTTGCTGACGACCCACAACTACAGAATTCACCACTTCCAGCAAACTGAATGGAATTATTTCCACACTCCAATTATGCACAAGTGACATTAAACACTAGATGATTGACAACCAACTTACGATGATAAGAATGAGGCTCTGCGATGTCCTAATATGTAGTTGTTATTTTGTTGAAGTTATTAATCTTGTTCTTTAGTAGGGGGTGATGGCCTTTTACAATGAAATACCTGAAGTCTGAAGTCTATCTGTCTGTCTGTCTGTCTGTCAGTCTGTCTGTCTGTCTGTCTGTCTGTATGTCTCACTCTCTCTCTCTCATACAAACACACAAACACACACACACACACACACACACACACACACACACACACACACACACACACACACACACAGAGTAAGCACGATAATACAGTCTGGAATGTCTATGGTCAGACCAGCTGACCTCCACACCCTGTCACGCTATGAGCGTGGCATCACCACTCCCCTCTATGGTGTAATACTGGTGTCTATATTTAGATCATGACGTCATCGCTGCTCTCATTTTAGATCGCCATCGTTCAGAGGCGAAGTAATGTTATTTTTTATTTAAAGATGTCACAGTTATTCATTGTTTGAAGCCTAACGGTTTCTGTTTATTATTATTATAATTATTATATTACAGTTATTATTATTGTTATTATCACAAGTATTATTATGTCATTCCTTTCTTGAGAGAGGTTGAAAAAAATACAAAAACACTGTCGCCATGGTGTAGTGATTATCTCAGCAGACTGCCAACTGGAAGGTTGTGGGTTCAAATCCCCGTCAGTCCTTTCAAAAATCTTCGTGGGATTTTTCAGCACTAACCTGCTCCTACCCAGAGTTGAGCATGTTGTGGGCTCATTGGAAAGCCTGGGACCATACAGTTGAGCCTCATCCACTTCACAGATGCCTCCTTGAGAGTGTTGCTCAAATCTTCTTATCAACATCAGAGGTGTCTGTATCTGTCAAGCCTGACTGATGCCAGGATATGATAGTAAGCATAGACTACAGCCCTGTCACACACTTTCAATCCTAGATGGAATTCTATAGCACCGTGATTATACTTGTTATCGTCACCATCATCATTTCATTGTGAAACATGTGCTATTTTCTGTGGCCATTAAGTTGCGGTAAAAAAAAAAAAGAGGACTAAAAATAAATAAATAAATAAATAAATAAGGTGGGTAAAAATAAATAAGGTGGGTAAAAAAGATCACGGACAGCGCCAGGGGATCTTGCACAGAGTGCGTTTAGACAACCTCTTTCCAAGTGAGAGAAATGTTTGTAAACAGACGAAGTATCCCCACAGCCAAGCCGGACCCGCCATACCACTGAGTACTTATAAAACATATAGTTTTCTCTCACTGTGGTGCAATACGTGTGACGAGATTAAGCTCATGACGTCACTTCCTTAATGTTACATCGCGATCGTTTCAAGGTGAAGCGATGTTTTTAGGTTTAAAGATATCGCCGTTATTAAGCCTGAAGCCTAATCGTGTCAGTTTTCAGTAAAATTTACCAATAATTCGCTGATGAAAGCACCGCATGCAACATTTTTAAGTTTTCGAGTTAATATAAGTTGCGCAGCTTCTCCGTGCTGGATTGATGAACAAGAGAGAGAACTCTTCTTTGTCATGAAGTCGTGTTTGAGAACAGTTACTTCCCCTACAACAATAGTCCGTAGGTACTATACTCATTGGTAATACTATTATACAACGCCTCACCGCAATAGTGCGGAGATTAAGTGCTTTATTAAACCATGAGTGACAAGAGGAGGACATACGTAAAGCAAATGTCAACCGCTATGATGAAACAGACAAACCACAAGACATACAGTATTACGGAAGTCGAACTGCAACAATGATGCTAAATGATAGAAAAAGAAAATTATATCTTTAAAGTACAAAAGCACTGGATACTTACACACACACACACACACACACACACACACACACACACACACACACACACACACACACTACTATCTATCTCTCTCTCTCTCTCTCTCTCTCTCTCTCTCTCTGCTCCCCCCCCCTCTCTCTCTCTCTTTCTCTTTATTTCTCCCTCACGCTCTATTTTTCTGTGTCTCCCCCCACCCTCTCGCTTCTTCTAACTAGTTGAAAACCTGCCTTGTATTTCACACCCCTTCATAGGGGATTATGAGTAAATCCTCTGAAGTTTTAGGATCTGAAGTCTGAAGTATGAAATCTGAAGTCTGTGTCTGTCTGACTGCCTATCTTTCTGTCTCTGTATGTGTGTGCGAGTGGGTGCGTGTTTGTGCATGTATGTCTCTTCCTCCGTGACTCTCTCTGTATACATCTCTCTGTCAATGTCTGTCTTTAAATGTGTCGTGTGTCTGTGTCTCTGTGTGTTTGTGTGTGTGTATCTGTATCTGTGTGTGTATGCCGAGTATGGCTAAAAACAGAGAGAGAGAAAGAGAGAGAGTTATAATGACAATGACAAAGACAATGAGACTTTCCCGAAACTTTTAATGAATGTACATCGGCCACAGATCATGACACTTATAGTACGGGGTACCAGGAAGATGCTGGGAGAAGGGATGGGAGAGTGAAGGCTTTTCAGCATACACCACACACACACACACACACACACCACACCACGCACACACGCACGCACGCACGCCACGCACACACACACACACACACAGGGGAGAGAGACAGACAGACAGACAGATAGAGACAGAGAGACAGAGTCAGAAAGACAGAGACAGACACAGACAGAGAGACACAGAGAGAAACAGAGACAGACAGACAGACAGACGGACGGACAGACAGACAGAGAGAGAGAGAGAGGTAGAGAGTAGAGAGAGAGAGAGAGAGAGAAAGAGAGAGAAGAGAGAGAAAGATGACGATAATGAATGAATGAACACTTGCTGGGTTTTTTTTTCCACTTCGAAGCTTTATGAAAAGGGAGACAACACTACACACTATAAGCAGATAACAGAAAGACAAGATGTAAACACTGTGAAAATCATGCTACGTTTTTTGTTTTGTTTTTGTTTTGTTTTTTGTTTTTTGTTTTTTGTTTTTTTTTTCCAAATACGAAAGCTGGAGAGGAAAACAGCACCAGGTAGAAGTGGACAGTTTTATAGACTTGCAGCGACAAAAGATAGATTCATTCGGAGGGCCATGATCGACAACGCCACGTGACAAGGTACATGATGATGATGATGATGATGATGATGCTGATGATGATGATGATGATGATGATGATGATACTCGCATTGTGACGAATTTGATATGTACTAAGGGAAATATATTAAACATATTATACAAAGTTAGCATCTCTCTCTCTCTCTCTCTCTCTCTCTCTCTCTCTCTCTCTCTCTCTCTCTCCTCTCTCTCTCTCTCTCTCTCCCCCCCCCCCGTTGTTTGTGTGTGTGTGTGTGTGTGTGTGTGCTGTGCACGTAGTGCGTGTGTGTAGTACGTTAGTGTATGTGTGTGTGTGCATGTGTGTGTGTGTGTGTGTGTGTGTCTGTGTGTGTGTGTGTGTGTGTGTGTGTGTGTGTGTGTGTGTGTGTGTGTGTGTTTCCAAGTGTGTATAGTGGTTATGTACAGTGCGTGTGTGTAGCGTGCATGTGTGTAGTGAGTGCATGTATGTTGCTTGTTATGTATGTTGTGCGTGCGTGCGTGCGTATGCGTGTGTATATATGTGTGTGTGTAGCATTTTTGTTTTCACTCGAAAAATGGATGGTTTACGAAAACGATGGTACGAGAAAGGGTGTACGCAAGAGCACATTTGCAACAATGAATGAATGAATGAATGAATGAATGAAAGAATAAATGAAAGAATAAATGAATGAATGAATGAATGAATGAATGAATGAATGAATGAATGAGTCAATTGTTCACTACTCACTCATTCATTCACTCACTCACTCACTCACTCATTCACTTATTCACTCACTCACTCATTCACTCATTCAGTCGATCAGCTGATCAGTCGATCGATTGACTGACTGGAGAAGGCATATTATATTCAAACCGGTTGCTGGTTGATTTAATGGGTTATTTCTTGTTTGAGCGATTGATTAGTTTCTCGATTGATTGATCGATTAGGTGATTGATTGATTGACTGACTGAGGATTGATTGACTGACTCAGTCATTGATTGATTTCTTTCATGATTGATCGATTTGATTTGGTAGATTGGTTTGAATACATGAGAGTGAATGAAAATGAACAAAATGTTTTAGTAATAAAGTTCCTTGTCTGATAAGTACTCTATATCGAAATTTCATATTATATTGAATGAGTGGTGCTATATATATATATATATATACATATATATATGTCTATATATATATATATATATATATATATATATATATAGACATTGTTATTATTATCATCATTATGTACACACACATGTGTATATATATATATTGTGTGTGTGTGTGTGTGTGTGTGTGTGTGTGTGTGTGTGTGTGTGTGTGTGTGTGTGTGTGTGTGTGTGTGTGTGTGTGTGTGTGTATTACTCTAAGTATTATTATTATCATTGTTGTTGTCATTGTTGTTATTCTTGTTGTTGTTGTTGGTATTCTTGTTGTTGTCATTATTCCTCCCAACAAGAAAAACAAACTTTCAACATCTCAATTCTTTGATGAATTACCTGATTTTCTTGATTTTTGTGTTGATTGTCAAGGCAGTATTGTTCTAGCTGGTGATTTTAATATCCATGTAAATGATACTTCTGATTTTAATGCCAGAAAATTTCTTGATCAGCTTGACATATACGGTCTTAAACAGACTGTTAGTGGACCCACGCAGAGCTGTGGAAATACTCTCGACCTTGTCATATGTAGAGATGACGATAACCTTGTTTTGTCAACTCGTGTCCATCATGATCTTTCTTCTGACCATTTTTCAATTTTGTCTTATCTAGCAGCTGAAAAGCCTAAACGTAAAGCAAAGCTTGTGTCCACTCGCTCTATTAGTAAAATTGACCAAGACAAGTTCGCTGATGATCTTTCTCAGTCTGTGACCACCGTTATGTCAGTGTCCGATTTGAACAGTTCCCTTGCCGCTGTTTTTGACAAGCATGCGCCTGTACGTCAACGAAAAGTCCGGGACGGAAAGCCTACCCCGTGGTACGGCGCTGTCGCTGATCAGCTTCGTCAGCTGAAGAGAGAGCGTAGGCGTGCCGAGCGCTGTTGGCAGTCATCACGGTTAACAGTACACAAACAAATCTATGACGCAGCAAAGCAAACGGTTGCAGATTGCGTACACGACGCGAAAACAGCTTTTTATTCTTCGCTAGTGTCCAGTTCTACCACTTGTAAACAACTCTTTCACAATATGTCCTCGCTTCTTGGAAAAATCAAACCTGTGTCTCTTCCCACTGTGTCCGATGTCAAACTGCTCCCACACATTTTTGCCGATTTTTTCCATAAGAAAATTCTCAAGATCCGTGACAGTTTTCCACCATTTCAAAGTACTGGTTCAAACACTGTGTCGTTTTCTGGCTCACCACTTGTAAATTTCATTCCAGTTTCTGAAGACCTTGTCCGGAAGACCATTCTTAAGACTCCCCCTAAATCATGTGAACTTGATCCCATTCCAACCAAACTTCTCTTTCAACATGTGGATCTTCTCTTGCCGACCATTACAAACATCATGAATCAGTCTATTACCACTGGAATTGTTCCCCGTGAATTTAAGACTGCCATTGTTAAGCCCTTGCTGAAAAAATCTAACCTCAACAAAAATGACCTGAAAAATTACAGACCGATTTCCAAGCTTCCATTTCTTTCTAAACTGCTTGAACGTCTGATTCTAGACCAGCTTTTCTCCCATCTCTCATCCCATAACCTCCTTAGTCCTCACCAATCCGCTTACAGGCCAGGGCACAGCACAGAAACTGTTCTGCTTCGTATTCTCAATGATCTTTTGACCTCCCTGGATCAAAACAAAATTTCTATTCTTCTCCTTTTGGATCTTTCAGCTGCTTTCGATACTATTGACCATGAAATTTTGCTTTCCCGTTTGGAAAACAACTTTGGAATTCAAAAATCTGCTTTACACTGGTTTCGATCTTATCTTTCAGAAAGAAAGCAAACCGTACTTGTCGACGGAAACAAATCTTCTGAGCTGCCTTTGGATTTTGGCGTGCCTCAAGGCTCTGTTCTGGGTCCTGTGCTTTTCATATTGTATACTTCTCCTCTGACCCACCTTATTGACTCACATTCCATCCGTCATGAAATGTATGCGGACGATACCCAGCTCAATCATACTGATTCTCCTTCTAACTACGATCATCTAGTTCAGTCTCTTCAGAACTGCGTTTCTGAAGTAAAATCCTGGATGTATGAAAATCGACTTAAGTTGAATGATGACAAGACTGAAGCCCTTCGTGTTTCTCCATTGCCTGCAGATCTTTCTTCTCTGCCTTCCACTATTACTGTCGGTAATACCGCTATTGCTTTTTCTGATTGCGTTCGTGACCTCGGTTTTGTCTTTGACCATAATCTCTCCATGCACCAGCACATCATCAAAACATGTCAGGCTGCATACATCGAACTTAGACGCATTAATTCTATTAGACACTACCTTACATTAGACGCAACCAAGACGTTAGTTACTGCATGCATTCTGTCTAGGTTAGATTATTGCAATTCACTCCTTGCGGGTTGCCCTCAGAAACATCTCAAACATTTGCAACAAGTTCAGAACTCTGCAGCTAAACTCATCTTCAAGGCACGTAGGTCACAGCACTGCACACCCCTGTTTCAGACACTGCACTGGCTCCCGGTTGAACAAAGAATAAAATACAAGATTTGCTGCCTTTGTTATCACATCATTTCTGGAACTGCTCCTGACTATCTCTCTGAACTCTTGACTGTCTACGTACCTTCTCGATCACTCCGCTCTTCTGTGGATGACAAGAAGTTTCGTGTGCCAAAATATAACAGAGAAACTCACGGTGGTAGAGCCTTTGCAGTTTTTGCTGTTCAGACATGGAACTTGTTGCCTCAGTCCGTCCGCCACTCTAAAACTCTACCATCTTTCAAAACAAGTTTAAAAACTTACTTCTTTAAACAGTGTTTTTCCTGATTTTGGCTAGTGGGTTGATCCTGCTTGACATTCTGGATGAAATTGTGCACAATGGGGTGTATGCCAGTGTGTGTGTGTGTGTGTGTGTGTGTGTGTGTGTGTGTGTGTGTGTGTGTGTGTGTGTGTGTGTGTGTGTGTGTGTGTGTGTGTGTGTGATGTGTGGCTGTGTGTGTGTGGGTGTTGTGTGTGTGTGTTTGAAAATGGGGGGAGAGGGGTGGGCGGGGAGGGGGTGAGAGGGAGAGAGATTATTTGGTGTGTCTGTGTGGTTGTTGATTTCCTGTGGATAGTTTTTGATGAGTTTGTTTGTATTGTAGCCTGTTATTTGGTTTATATATGTATGGTTTACTGATGTAAAGCGCTTTGAGGTTTCGGAAAGCGCTCTATAAATGCACTATTATTATTATTATTATTATTATTGCCTTAGAGACCTCAGTGGAGTTAGTTTTTTCTGTGTGTTAGTTCACCCCCACACGTAGGCTTCGCCTAGCCAGCCGGTCACTGAATGCAACATCCAGAGGAAAGCTGCTTCACAGCTTGTACTGTGGCAGCCAACTGGAGGGAGAGCGAACAGGGGAAGGAAGACAACAGAATTCATTGATCTTCTCAAAAGGGACACTGGCCTCGAAAACATCGATGAGATCAAGGCAGCTATGTTGGACAGGAGCAAGTGGAAGGAGTACGTCACAGAAGCTCGATCGGGAGATCGGCCAAACTGAACTGAACTGAGTTCACCCCATTTCAATGCAGACAGTGCTGGTCTTACCTCACAGGCTGAGGATACAATACCTGCGTTCATTGTTTGGTTCTGTAAATGTTATGTTTTTGGCAAGGGACAATGTATTACAGCCCCTCCCTGATTAGCCGGCGATAGATAGTTGAGTATGTTTGTTGAGAGCAACTGAGTGTCAGCCGGAATAGCTCAGTTGGGAGAGCGTTAGACTGAAGATCTAAAGGTCCCTGGTTCAATCCCGGGTTCCGGCACGGAACATGGTCCGGCGGTTGACACTTTTTTTTTTCTTTTCTTCATTTGTGATCTGTTTATTAAGTGAATTGATTTTGTATGGCTTGCAAAAGATAGTTTAGTTTTCAATTTATCTCACTGATCATCATTCTCACTTCATGTTGCAATAATTTAAAAGGTGTCATCGTTTATTTATTTATTTGTTTCTTTTCTTTCTTTCTTTCTTTCTTTCTTTCTTTCTTTATTCATTCATTTATTCGTTCATTTATCTATTTATTCATTTATTTATTTGTTTATTTACTTATTTATCTGTTCGTTCGTGTATATATTTATTCACTTATTTATTTATTTACTTATGTATTTACAACGTCAGACTTCCAGTCAAAAGGTCTGGATGTCGACCCAGTCTGGAATCAGTACCTCCCAACTGTTGGGTAAAGTGCGGACACTTTTCCCATCTCCCATATCTACATATGTACAGACCTGTTAGTGTCTAAACCCTCGTAGAGTGTACACACATGTGAAACAACAAACATTGCACGTTAAAGATGCTGCAAGTCATGTCAGCGTCTGGTGACTTGTGCAAACATGAACACTCACAGCATGCAGGCTGTGCAGCAACGAACAGCCTGCACAAGTACACACCACAACATGCATACACACATATCAGAAAAATGACATCGCCAACAAAGAAAGAAAGGTAGGGAAGGAAAGGAAGAGAAGGAAAGGTAGGGAAGGAAAGGTAGGGAAGGAAGGAAAGGTAGAGAAGGAAAGGTAGGGAAGGAAGGAAAGGAAGGGAAGGAAAGGAAGGGAAGGAAAGGTAGGGAAGGAAGGAAAGGTAGGGAAGGAAAGGTAGGGAAGGAAGGAAAGGAAGGGAAGGAAAGGAAGGGAAGGGAAGGGAAGGAAAGGTAGGGAAGGGAAGGGAAGGAAAGGTGGGGAAGGAAAGGTAGGGAAGGGAAGGAAAGGTAGGGAAGGAAAGGAAGGGAAGGGAAGGAAAGGAAGGGAAGGGAAGGGAAGGAAAGGAAGGGAAGGAATCGTAGGGAAGGAAAGGAAAGGTAGGGAAGGAAAGAAAGGAAGGACAGGAAGGTAGGGAAGGGAAGGAAAGATAGGGAAGGGAAGGGAAGGGAAGGTAGGGAAGGAATCGTAGGGAAGGAAAGGAAAGGTAGGGAAGGAATCGTAGGGAAGGAAAGGAAAGGTAGGGAAGGAAAGGAAAGGTAGGGAAGGAATCGTAGGGAAGGAAAGGAAAGGTAGGGAAGGAAAGGAAAGGTAGGGAAGGAAGGGAAGGAAAGGAAAGGACAGGAAGGTAGGGAAGGAAAGGAAAGGTAGGGAAGGGAAGGAAAGAAAGGAAGGACAGGAAGGTAGGGAAGGAAAGGAAAGGTAGGGAAGGGAAGGAAAGAAAGGAAGGACAGGAAGGTAGGGAAGGAAAGGAAAGGTAGGGAAGGAAAGAAAGGAAGGACAGGAAGGTAGGGAAGGAAAGGAAAGGTAGGGAAGGGAAGGAAAGAAAGGAAGGACAGGAAGGTAGGGAAGGAAAGGAAAGGTAGGGAAGGAAAGAAAGGAAGGACAGGAAGGTAGGGAAGGAAAGGAAAGGAAAGAAGACAGATGGGAAGAGACAGGAAGAAACAGGAAGAAGGACAGAAAGGAAGACAGACAGACAGAAAGGAAGATGGAAGACAGATGGGAAGACATGGGAAGACAGACAGAAAGGAAGATGACAGAAAGAAGATGGAAGACAGAAAGGAAGACTGACAGACAGACGGGAAGACACAGGAAGAGGCAGGAAGACGGACAGAAAGAAAGACAGACAGACAGAAAGGAAAATAGAAAAAGAAGACAGCCAGACAGCCAAACAACACCAACAGCCGACCAACAACCAACCAACCTAACCCACCCAACCCAAACCAAACCAACCCCAGCCCCAACCCCAACCCCACCACCACCAACAACCCCAACACCAACCCAACAACACCAACCCAACACCAACCCAAACAACAAAACCAACCGACCAACCGACCAAACCAACCAACCAACCAAACCAACCAAACCAAACCCAACCAACCAACCAACCAACTAAACCAACCCAACCAACCATAAACATACCGTGGAACTAGTCAAAATTATAAGAGGTGAAGGCATCGTTGTCATGAATTGATGTCGGATGGATGGATGGATGGATGGATGGATGGATGGATGGATGGATGGATGGATGGATGGATGGATGGATGGATGGACTAATGGATGGACTGATTGAGTGATGGACTGATTGAGTGATGGACTGATTGAGTGATGGATTGATTGAGTGATGGACTGATTGAGTGATGGATGGATTGAGCGATTGATTGATCAATCAATCAACATGAAAATAAACACTTGATCTTTTCTCTGTCTTAAGCCACACCCAAGAGTATGGTGTCAAAAGCCCATTCTGACAAAAACAAACAAACAAACAAAAACTGAAAATAAGTAAATGAATAAACAAAGAAATAGATACATTAATGAACAGTCTAATTGAATGAAGCAATGATACAGTTTTCAAGTCACACAAAACATCAATCTGTCTCTGATATTTTACAAAAAAAACGAAGAACAAAATAAACACGCACAAGGACACATTGACTATTGCAATTCACTCCTGTCTGGTCTTCCTGCCTCCACCATTCACATCCTACAGCGCATTCAAAACAATGCTGTACGCCTTGTACTCAAAAAGAAAAAAGCTGACCACATATCTCCTCTCCTGGCACAACTTCACTGGCTCCCTGTATCAAAGCGCATACAGTACAAACTAGACACCATGTGCTACAAAAGCCTCAATAACGCAGCCCCCGATTACCTGTCAAGCCTACTTGAGATCTATCTTCCCTCACGTACCCTCCGCTCTGCCTCCGATCCTCTGACTTTTCGCTTTCCACGCACTAAGCTCAATACCTATGGTCCACGAGCCTTCTCTGTTTCTGGTCCACTCTCCTGGAACAAACTTCCTCTCTCAGTCCGTCAGCAACCTACTTTTGCCTCCTTCAAGTCCGCTCTCAAAACTCACCTTTTCTCCTCTGCATAAAATCCTAACCTCACTCAACCCCCCCCCCCCCCCCCCTCTGCAGCCTGTCTCCGCTCGGAGGGGAATCACTTTGTTTTAATATATAATTGTATATGATGTGCTCTCTGTGGTTTTCCATTGGTTTTATTCTTGCTTTTATTTCTTTTATTCTTTCTCCCCATTTGTGGCCATGCGTGTGTGTGTGTGTGTGTGTGTGTGTGTGTGTGTGTGTGTGTGTGTGTGTGTGTGTGTGTGTGTGTGTGTGTGTGCGCGTGTGTGTGCGTGCGTGCGTGTGTGCGTGTGTGTCTTTTCGGCGCTTGGATTTGATTTTGTCGAGATTTTGCGCTATATAAATATTGTAATTATTATGTATGCATGTGCGTACGTATGTATGTATGTATGTATGTATGTATGTATGTATGTATGTATGTATGTATGTATGTATGTATACGCTTAGATTTATGTATGTATGTATGTATGCATGTATACGCTCAGCTTAGATTTATGTATGTAAGTATGTATGCATGTATGTATGCATGTATACGCTCAGCGCTTAGATTTGATTTTATTAAGATTTTGCGCTATATAAATAAAATATATTATTATTATTATTATAAGAAGTGCCCACACAGACAGACAGACACATAATTACTCACGCGAACGTACATATACGTGTGTGTAAATCTTCTTCTTCTTCTTCTTGGCGTACGCTGCTGCACAATCATCTGAGTCCGGGCGATGAATGCAGCCGTCTTTTCCAGCTCCTGTCTGCAGCCATGGAGTTTGGTTGTCAGCGGAGTGTCTGTCGGCCACGCGTCCTGTCTTGCCACCTGGTGAAGGGGACATCTTTGGAGTATATGCTCCGTGGTTTGGTCTTCTTGACCGCAGGGACAGGTTGGGGAGGGCGCCAGCTTCAGTTTGCGGTACATGTGGCTGTTCAGCCTATTGTGACCAGTGCGCAACCTCACCAGGGCAACTTGCTGCTCTCTAGACAACAGGTGGTAGTCATCCCTGTGTCGTCTCGGCATGGAAAGCGCCCTTTATGTCTGAACATGGGCACAGTGTTATAGACTGCTTCCTTACAAGCAGGGACATGTCATATGTCAGTTGATTTACATTGTCGAATCCAAAGTCATGTATGTACGCAGTCTGCTACATGTGAAAACCATGTCGACTACATCTGTCAGTCCTGCTCTCTTTTCCACATAGCACGAAACTTAGTCCTGTCACTACTCTGTCTCTCTCTCCCCTCTCTCTCTCTCTCTCTCTCTCTCTCTCTCTCTCTCTCTCTCTCTCTCTCTCTCTCTCTCTCTCTCTCTCTCTTTCTTTCTCTCTCTAATTCTCTCTCTCTCTTTCTCTCTCTCTTTCTCTCTCTAATTCTCTCTCTCTCTCTGTCGGTTGGTCTGTCTGTCTGTCTGTCTGTCTGTCCCTCTCTCTCTCTCTCTGTCTTTCTCTCCCTCTCTCCCCACCCCTCTGCATATGTTGTTTTCTGTAATGATCAATTTCGCATTTTTTAATCACTGTCTTTTCCTTTATATTAAACAATACAAGTTATTAGGTGAACTACAATGTTGAAACTTCCCTTTACTAACCTACACAATTATCTGTCTCAAATTAAGAAGTGTTGAAAGAGAAAGACATCATTAAGTCAATAATAAGAGACACAGTACATCAGTAAGGATATCAAAGGGGTAGAAATATTTGCTGTGTGTTTATGTAGGTCAGTGGGCGGGTGGTAACCAGATTGCCTTACAACTGGATGTTTCATCTCTCCGTTCTTCTAGAACAACAAGTGTGCAGACCTGCTAAATCAGGACGACTTTGTTGTTGTTGTTCTTCTTCTTCTTCTTCTTCTTCTTATTATTATTATTATTATTATTATTATTCTTATTCTTCTTCTTCTTCTTCTTCTTGTTCTTGTTGTTCTTGTTGTTCTTGTTGTTCTTGTTGTTCTTGTTGTTGTTCTTGTTCTTGTTGTTGTTGTTGTTGTTGTTCTTGTTCTTGTTCTTGTTCTTGTTCTTGTTCTTGTTGTTGACGACGACGACGACGACGACGATAATGATGATGATGATGATGATGATGATGGTAATGATGATGATGGTGGTGATGATGATGATGATGATGATGATGATGATGATGATGATGATGATGATGATGATGATGATGATGATGATAACAACAACAACAACAACAGCAATAATAATAATAGTAGTAGTAGTGGTTGTAGTAGTAGTAGTAGTTATAATATTGATACTAATAATGATAATAACAACAACAATAATGATGATGATGATGATGATGATGATGATGATGATGATGATGATGATGATGATGATGATGATGATGATGATGATGATGATGAGGCACCAACTCTTGACATAAAAATCAAATCAAAGTACGCATTCTTACCATTCTTACCATTCACGAAAGCATTCAGTCACAACAACCAAACCTCTAGCGTACAAAGCACACGCACATTGGAAGGTAGGGGGGGGGGGGGGACAGAAGGGCAGTGGCACGATGATCGGACACTTAGAGGAAAAAGTCACTGCTGAGCAAAGAAAAAAAAAGTATGTCTTCAAGTTAGTCTTAAAGGAAGACAGAGTGTGTGAGTGTTGAGGACACAAGAGAAGCTCGTTCCAGTTGTAGGAACATACGTATTAAAGAACTTGTAAACAAGTAGTATCAGAAACAAAACGGAGATGTCGGTTTTCCACAAAACCAAACAACATCATCTTTGGTTCAAATTTGATGTCGTGATCTTAGTGCATTTGCGCTTTGCTGGTTGCATTGCATTTGTTTATATTACTGGCTAAAATGAACACACACAAAATATTTTTAAAAATATCTTCTTTGGTTTACCTTTTCAATTTTTGCTGCATTTTTATCATTATCATTTTCTTATGGAGGATTGAAACATAAAAAAGGTACCGGAGAGTGCCAGGGGATCTAGCACAGAGTGCGTTTAACAACTACGAGAGGAAATGTTTGTTTATTGACGAAGTACCCCCTTGGCTAAGCCATACCCACGGATCCATAGAACACTTAGTACACTTATAGTTCTGGTCCCGCTGTGGTGAAATCATCATCATCATCATCAGTCCCGTAGTCTGGTTGACCGTTGGGGCACCATTGAAGATTTTGCAACCAACTTCCTCCACTCCTCACGGTCCTCAGCTTTCCGCAGAATGATATTCCATTCAAGGCCAGTCCACTCTTTGATATTGTCTTCCCATCTTTTTCTCTGTCTGCCTCTTCGTCTCCCTCCCTGAACTGTTCCCTGCAAGACGGTCTTGGCCAGTCCAGATGATCGTGTGACGTGCCCGTACCACCTCAGTTTGCGTCTTTTCACTGAGGTCAGGAGGTCTTCATACGGCCCGATGGCGTTTTCGATTCGGGTTTTCACTTCTTTATTGGTTATATGATCTATGTACGAGATACCTAGATCATATAACCAATAAAGAAGTGAAAACACAGAGCTTCAAAGAAAGCAGTCACGCATTGTGAGCCTGTACATTTTGTTTGCTTTGTAAAAGTTTCTGGGGTAGGCAACATAATGCATGCTCAGTTCAAATGATTTAGTGTATGGAGAAACAGACAGGTACCTTTTGTGTGGTCATTCAGCGGTACAGTGCATTTTGATACTGGTTAAAATTGCTCAGTATGGAAGATTTTAGACTCCAAAATCGTCGTATAAGATGCTTTTTGCTTGAAACCTTGAATGAAAGAAGAACTGGGCAACAAACATGTACACATGCCTAAAAGTGAATATGGGTTTGAGGATGTTTGCTGTTGTTGTTGTTGTTGTTGTTGTTGTTGTTGTTTTCAAGGAGCTGGAATCAGAACCAGTTTATTTGTGATTTTCGGCAAGGGTTAATTGCATGCAGATGGCAGAGGTAGAATGAATATATACAGACAACATTGAGATATGGGGTTCCCCCAAGGTTCCATTCTTGGCCCTTTCCTGTTTGTAATGTACACTACTCATTCCTCCACCATTGGAACCAAACATTTTGCTGATCATCATCTCTTTGCTGATGACCCACAACTACAGAATTCACCACTTCCAGCAAAACTGAATGGAATTATTTCCACACTCCAATTATGCACAAGTGACATTAAACACTAGATGATTGACAACCAACTTACGATGATAAGAATGAGGCTCTGCGATGTCCTAATATGTAGTTGTTATTTTGTTGAAGTTATTAATCTTGTTCTTTAGTAGGGGGTGATGGCCTTTTACAATGAAATACCTGAAGTCTGAAGTCTATCTGTCTGTCTGTCTGTCTGTCAGTCTGTCTGTCTGTCTGTCTGTCTGTATGTCTCACTCTCTCTCTCTCATACAAACACACAAACACACACACACACACACACACACACACACACACACACACACACACACACACACACACACACACACACACACACACACACACACACACACAGAGTAAGCACGATAATACAGTCTGGAATGTCTATGGTCAGACCAGCTGACCTCCACACCCTGTCACGCTATGAGCGTGGCATCACCACTCCCCTCTATGGGTGTAATACTGGTGTCTATATTTAGATCATGACGTCATCGCTGCTCTCATTTTAGATCGCCATCGTTCAGAGGCGAAGTAATGTTATTTTTTATTTAAAGATGTCACAGTTATTCATTGTTTGAAGCCTAACGGTTTCTGTTTATTATTATTATAATTATTATATTACAGTTATTATTATTGTTATTATCACAAGTATTATTATGTCATTCCTTTCTTGAGAGAGGTTGAAAAAAATACAAAAACACTGTCGCCATGGTGTAGTGATTATCTCAGCAGACTGCCAACTGGAAGGTTGTGGGTTCAAATCCCCGTCAGTCCTTTCAAAAATCTTCGTGGGATTTTTCAGCACTAACCTGCTCCTACCCAGAGTTGAGCATGTTGTGGGCTCATTGGAAAGCCTGGGACCATACAGTTGAGCCTCATCCACTTCACAGATGCCTCCTTGAGAGTGTTGCTCAAATCTTCTTATCAACATCAGAGGTGTCTGTATCTGTCAAGCCTGACTGATGCCAGGATATGATAGTAAGCATAGACTACAGCCCTGTCACACACTTTCAATCCTAGATGGAATTCTATAGCACCGTGATTATACTTGTTATCGTCACCATCATCATTTCATTGTGAAACATGTGCTATTTTCTGTGGCCATTAAGTTGCGGTAAAAAAAAAAAGAGGACTAAAAATAAATAAATAAATAAATAAATAAGGTGGGTAAAAATAAATAAGGTGGGTAAAAAAGATCACGGACAGCGCC
>JAPXFY010003350.1:20000-22133 GCA_030674185.1 Monoplex corrugatus
TGGTTCTAAGCTATATTAATAGCCTCTCATACGACATCTGCAATACATTATTGTGTGTTGATTCTAAATCAGTATTACGTAGCTTGAAACAAGAAGAAAATATAATACGAAATGTCATTATTTTAGAGATCAAACATTTAATACATTGTATTTCATCCAGTGGTGTTGGTATAACTTTTTTCTGGATTCTGTCACATTGTGGACTTCGTTGGAATTAAGTTTCCGACAAATTATCTTAAGACGGTGCATCAAATAATGCAGATACCATAACATTCAGTAATATCAGACTATCAGTTCATGAACTTGGGTCTGTGTTAGAACGATCAGTTTATGCTAATTTATGAGCAACTCAAAGCCTGATACTTTACTGCTCCAGACAGCTAGTGATCTTAATATGCAAATTAGGGCTTAACTCTTGGAAAACAAAATACCACAAAATGTGTATAATTTATTCAAAAGCATTATCAGTCCACCATCTGTTCTTTGAATGTCCTATCTTACTTACGACATATAGCTGTAACAATCTCGATTTTTCGTATACTGACATTAGATATATCCTTTACAACAAAAATAATGATATTATTTCGGTACTGCCACTAATTCTCAGAGCCCCTGTTAACAGATTGTTATGAAATGTTCATTAATTGTTGTATGTTGTTATTTGACACTGTCATTTCATTCTTTTAAATTATTGTGTGTGATTGTTCTTCTTCTTACTTTGAAACTTTCACTCGCCCCATCCCACCCATCCCCCTTCCCCGCTTTTCTACTTTTCTGTGTGCTAAAATCACTGTTGTGAACAGACGATTTCTTCCTTCCTTCCTTCTCTCTCTCTCTCTCTCTCTCTCTCTCTCTCTCTCTCTCTCTCTCTCCCTCCCTCTCTCTCTCTCTCTCTTAGTCTCTGTCTCTCTCTCTCACACACACACACTCTCTTCTTCCTTCCTTCTCTCTCTCTCTGTCTCTCCCTCCCTCTCTCTCTCTCTCTCTTAGTCTCTGTCTCTCTCTCTCTCATACACACACACTCTCTCTCACTCACTCTCTCTCTCTCTCTCTTTCACACACACACACACACTCTGTCTCTCTCTCTCTCTGTCTGTCTGTCTCTCTCTCTCTCTCTTTCTCTCTCTGTTTCTCTGTCTCCTCTATCTCTCTGTCTCTCTGTATGTGTCTGTGTGTCTGTCTGTCGGTCTGTCTCTCCGATTCTCTCGTTATTTTCAAAATGAACGTTGTTTATATTAAATCAGTAACCTCGTCTTGATTGGAGTGAATACTTTAAAAAGGACATTAAATTATCAAATTGCCAAACATAATAAACATACACACACACACGCACACACACTCTCTCTCTCTCTCTGTCTCTCCCTCTCTCTGTCTCTCTCTCTCTCTCTGTCTCTCCCTCTCTCTGTCTCTCTCTCTATCTCTTTCATCCTCTCTTTCTCCCCCCCCCCCCACCTTTTTTTTTTCCATTCAGTTTTCACATGGGCATTTCAGAAAGTAAGCCAACGTATTCGTATTTTATTCGTATTCGCATTTGTATTCTCTCTCTTTCTCTCTCTTTCTCTCTGTCTCTCTGTCTCTCTCGCTTTCTCTCTCTCTGTTCGTCTATTTGTCTCTCTCTCTGTCTCACTCTCTCTGTCTCTGTCTTTATCTCTCTGTCTATCTGTCTGTCTGTCTGTCTGTCTGTTTGTCTGTCTCTCTCTCTCTCTCTCTCTCAGAAACTCTCTATCTCTCTCTTTGTCAGTCTGTCTGTCTCTCTTTCCCTCCCTCTCTCTCTCTCTCTCTCTCGGATATGCACACACGCACGCCTTAGACAGAAATAGAAAAAAAAGAGCATTGCTGACAATGGAAAATGTCGGGAAAGAACGGCAGACACAAAATCATGGCTGATAAAATAATCTGAAACAGAATCAGCCTGAAAGCACCAGTGCCTTTGCCGTGACATCTTTAATGGAAGGAATGCTTTTTGTACAAATCGCTGCTAACGCTTCCTCATCCCAAAATATCTCTTCTAAGGTCCTGTAGCGTTCATCTGTCATTATCAACAATGTCATTCAGTCTCTGAGTTAAACAAAAAAGAATAAAATAAACGAGTTTCCATTTTATATCACTGCCTAGTTCTTTTATTCTCCCCCC
>JAPXFY010003351.1:0-12500 GCA_030674185.1 Monoplex corrugatus
GAATACCATGTTTGCCTTTGTCGGCCATGTGATTTGCTAACTGATTGATGAATACGGAAAATAATGTTGGGCTCAGAACACAACCCTGTCTGACACCAACCGGACATTCAAACATTTCTGAGAGATCGTTGTTCACACGGATACACGAAAATAGTGACTTGTACCTAACCATAATTGCAGCAAGAAATTTCCCTTTTGCTCCCACGTGTACAATACATTGCAGAAGTTTGTCATGTCTGACAGAATCAAATGCTTTTTTAAAATCGACAAAAGCAACATATAATTTTCTGCCTTTCTTGCAAAGACATTTCTGAATGATGGCATGCAAAGTGAATATATGATCAATGGTTGAATATTTATCAAATTATTATTTTCTAACCAGGTGTACAATCTCGTGTTCAATATTGAAGTATAACATTTTGATATTTTGCTTAGTAGAGAGATACTCTATAGTTGTCCGCAATTTCAGGATCCCCTTTCTTGTAAATAGGAATAATAATGGCTTTTGCCCAGTCTTTAGGATATATCCCTTGGCTAAATATTCTATTAAATAATTTTGAGAGAAACATCTGAATATCTTTATCGCTGTTTTTTAACCTTTCAGCTGAAACACTGTCTATTCTGCTTGCTTTCCCCGTTTTAAGCTTACCAATAGCTCGTTTAATCTCATCCTTAGATATATCTCTGTTTAGCACGTGCTCTGATTCCTCATTTAAATCAACTTTAATATTACAATGTTCATCATCGTTTTCTCCATTATTTTGAAAAACGCTTTTGAAATGATTGAACCAGACATCAGTGCTGATATTATTTTTGATTTTGTCTTTCTTTCCACAACCCATGCTTCTCAGCGTTTTCCAAAATTGTGATGAATTATTCATTTCCTTTGTTAGTGATTCCGCTTTTTGTTTTCTAAAGGCCTGTCTTTTTGTCTTTAGTAATCGTCGGTATTGTTTTTTCTTGCTTCCACATACAAAATCCTATCTTCTTCCTTTCTGTTTTTCCTGAAATAATTGAGTTTCTGCCTACTTTCCTTTTTTGCTTGCTGGCACTCCTTATCAAACCAAACGGATCTTTTGTTCTGGTTGAGCTTAAACGTTTTGTACATACATGCGCTAGCATCTCTTAGACATTGTACAAAGATATCCAAAGTACTATCTACATCGCTATGTAGAGTAATGGTGGCCAACTTCAGTCTCTTTTGAATATCTGAGTTTTTCAACATTTTGTGAAAATCGGCTTCTAGTTCTTGTTTCCAAATAAGTTTATTATAAGATTCGTTATTTTCTGAATGTACTGCACCAAAATCACTTTCGACAATACCATTTGTGACTTCAGCAGTCAAAACCACTGGTAGGTGATCAGAATCTGTAATGTTCTTCACATCAAGTGACTTAATATGCATGGATGAAAACAAATCAGTAGATACAATGAAATAATCAACGGTGCTAGTTCCAGAGGAACCAATAAACGTACAACTGTCATCAAAGTTTGATTCGCACAGCCCATTCAATATAATACATTCAAACATATTGCATATCTCAATTAGTTGATTACCAAAAGTATTAATACATTTATCCTGCGAATTCCTTGGAAATATGTTATTGTCTGTGACATTCACATCAAAGTCGCTGCTGTCACCACTGACACTACAGTTTTCACACGCTGTTCTTGCGTTGAGATCACCATTTAACATAATGAAGAAATCATTACATAATTCATATAAGTCTAGAATGCACTGATCTAGTACTTCCATACCATATATGCCTTGCTGACTGTTCCAGTAAACGGAATCACATGGAGGGATATATGTACAAATCAATAGTATGTCTTTGTCTACGAAAAACAGATCTTTAGCAATTTTAACCACTACCGTATTTTCGTGTTCTGTTTGAATTTGCTCAATAAAATGCGAAAAGGACTTTCTTATCATTACAATTATTCCCCCAGAATATCTCCCTTGGTGAGATAACTTTCTGGCTTTTGATGTGAATATTATAAAATCATTGAAAAGTGCTGATTCAAATTTAGTCGCAACAAATGTTTCAGTCAAACAAATCAGATCATGTGCGAGAAGAAAACTAATGAAATCTGTGTTCTCTAATTTTTCTAACAATCCATTTACATTGTAATTGATAAATTTGACGTTAGATCTATTTATGACATTATCACGAGAGTTGGTCTCAGACCCTGGCACTGGTCCAGTCTTCCAGTTTAGAGGGAATGATCATGAGATCCAGACGACAGAATACATCTGTCTTGTATTGTGGCCCGGCCGATTACCTATTTTTTTGCATCTGAGGCAGGACCCATTGTGGGTTTAGTTTTAGTACTTCGTGATCTGTCTCTGGATTTTGCCTGATCTGTAGTTTGTGATTTCCTAAAGGAATCTATGATACTGCTCTGACTAATGGACCGTAGACGAGCTTTGTCAGAGTCCTGGCTGACCACTCGTGTGTGGGACACGGTACGTCGTGGTCGCAGTTCATGAGTAGAGGGCTAAACCTGCAGATGTTGTTTTATGGCCTGACTTTCGCTGTCCGACACATGAATACTGTCCTCTGGGTTTGACAATCTGTCAGTATTCAAGCTTTGTGTCAGTAATTCTACATTTGCCTGCTTTGTTTGGTCGTGTCTGCTTTTGTTAGGGTTTGATTTATTTAGCCCTGCCATTTGTAGTACAGCTGGTTCTGTTCTTGGTGTTACTGTGTCAGAATGGTAATCTTCAGCTGTTTTATCACTGACCGTCATATCATCAGCATCAGTAGTAGCATTTGTATTTTCAGTCACTGTTTTAGGATGTTCATTATCATGAGAGTCCCCTGCTCCTTCATTATCAGTGATGTCACAATCAGACTCACCTTTATCCTCATAACCACTTAAGTCACCATTGTTACTGACAGAAAAATTGTCACTGTCATCAGTGTGAACAACAATGCGTTCATTTTGTTGTCCTCTAGTCATTTGACTATTCTGGACACCTCTGTCAATAGTTTCCAGTCTGTCAGGAGCGTGGGGGGCTTTGGGGGGGGGGGGGTCGGCACTGACCGGATTATGTTCCTCTGACGTCTGCTGGTACCCTTCTCGGTTCCTCTGTTTGTCTTGAAGGCAGTGGAAGTTTGTCCGCTGGAAACAGAAGAGTTTTGTCTGTTGGTGTTTTCTTTTCTAAAAACAAACCTTCTGTGATTCGAACCGTACTGTCCATCGTCCCTTACCACGTCGCTGTATAGGTATGGCCCGGGGACAAGGGGCCTGGTCCTACTCCTATTCCAGTCTGTCTATACTCAGCATACGTTGCACTGAGTGTCCTCAACGTATGTGGGCCCTTACTTGACCTGGTCTGCGATCTGTTTTGTCTCTTCTTCGTTCGGTTCGTGTCCATTTCCTAAACGAAATCATCGTAATGGTTGGTGGGGTGGTCTCTGTTATAATGTCCATAGTTGTTCCTTGCCGGGTGTGTATTGACGGGCCGTGGATCTCTACTGTTTTTGTATTCTTCACGTCCAATGTCATGGGCCTGAGGCCAGTCTTCCATGTACTGTGTAGTATCTGGTGGGAAGTATTGGCCATTTTTGTATACGTTGTGGTGATAGGTGTCCTGGCTGTTTCCTCACATGGAGCTTTCCCTTGTGGATGTATGCTGTCTTGCCAAGCCCACGATGAAATGCGAGCATTTCCCTTTGGTGGGTAGTGAGGTCAGAGGCCACTCTGATTCCGTTGTACCTCATGCTGTCTCTCAATTCTGGATCGCTCAATATGGCCATTTTGTCAGCCCAGCGACAAAACTGCACCAGGACGGGACGAGGACTGCTTCCCTGAGTGCGCGGTTTTCCAATTCGATATGCGTGTACAATGTCTTCTTTGTACCAGTCAGGTTTCTTTGTGTGATTGTTGAGGACTTCTACGATGATTTCGGTTGTGACGTAGTCATCCTCCCATTCTTGCTCCGCTACATTGATGAATATCAAGTTACATACTTTTGCTTCTTTTTCATATGCTTCCAGTTTTCTTTCGAGTTTTTCAATTCTGTTCATCATTATTGTGCTATTTTCTTGGAGATCGTCAATTGATTCTCTATTTGTAAAAACACATTCCTTCAGCTTCCTGACTTCAGTAAAGAACTGTGAAATTTTGTCCTCTAAATTGCTGAACTTTTCTTCCATGGTTCTCTGTACTGCTGCTGAATGCAATTGCAGTGCATGTTGTATCTGTACAAATCGCCAGTCAATCAAGTTAGGGTAAGGGGGTGGGTCGCAATTTCCCTGAGCCATAAATCCGTTAATCGACAGACAGACAGAGACACAGAGAGACAAAGACAGAGAGAGGTAAAATAAAAAATAAATCAAAGAAATGTTCAAAGAAAACAGAATCTGTATTGAAGCATAATTAACGTATCTGAATATATGATTTCACAGTGTTTTGTGCTGATAATAATTCCACATGCGTTTTGCACAATATGTGCTGTATACAGGACTCTCATTGCAGAATAATTGAGGCAGCAGGATGTGGTTTTATCAGAGACTACTACGTGTCAGATGGACAGACAGAAGAAGTAATGAAAGCGTCCTGGAACAACTTGATACCACCAGAAAACTGCTAGCAGACATCAACAAGAGAAGACTAAAATACACTGGCCATGTGTCAAGCAGCAAGAACACAGACCTCATGGCAACCATTTTGCAAGGAAAAACAGTGGCAAAAAGGAAGAAAGGCAGACGTCTAATCTCATACATCAAGAACATAACCAACGTCAGTGGCCTAAATATTCAGGAAATTGCCCACAAAAGACAAAACAGAGCGGCCTGAAGTGCACACCCCTCTGTTTACACTGCAACGTGAAACACGTAAGAGTAGTAAAGAACGTCAAGGTCTACATATGTAGGACTCCTGGAGAGCAAGAAGAGAAATAGATAAACCAATAAGCAGAAATGGAACATGGCAGACAGGATGATTAAGGACATGGAGAGAAAAAAAAAAGAACAGACACAAGAGCATTATGTTAAGACAAGCCTTGATAATGGCATTGTTATTCATAACAGTGGAAAAAAATATCGCCTGCTACCTTACTGGGCTGATTTAAGGTTAATTTTCTGTCTATTTTTGGTTGTTGTTGTTTTTGTCTTCTCATACACCATTAAACTAGCATTACAGTGAGTAGGATATGACAATATATGAACTGGATAAATGATCAAAATACAAAATAGATAAGAAAACAGCAGAAATGGTGCAATCTGTCTACCTTATGCCATCTCAAACACCAACATCATAATATTTTCGCAGGACTCTAATATGTAAATGCACGCAAGATCAAAGGTGTTTAAATCAATCTACAGTCAATCAGGAACGTCAGATTACAATTTATGCTGTGGTGATAATTATACGTTGAAAAATGATATAAAAAATTCTCTTCTTCACTGGAATAGATATTGACAAAGCCAAAACAAATGGATGCCTTTCCAACTCGTAGTTCGCATCTAAACTTTTCTGGCCACAAGTATGGATACCAGGACCTCACTCCTATAAGACCCGGGATCTTTGGTCATGACAAGCGCATGAAACGTTTTGTACAGTTTATCCAAGATGGCGGATTTTTCCTCCTCAGTGCGCATGTCTGATAGAGCATCATGGAAGGTAGAGTGACTCCATACACGATTTGCAGAAACCACATCATCAGCAAAGCGAGCATTGTCTTCTGCACTGATTGTACCTGCCACAGAGAAAAAAATCGTATTTAGCAATGAGTAAAGAAGAAAAGAAGAAAGAAAAAAAAAAACGGGGGGGGGGGGGGGGGCTGAGAGGGAAGCTGGTATAGATGAAGAACAAATTGGATTCAGATTAAAAAGGGAAGGCCATACATACACATATACAAACACACTCGCACGCACGCACACATATACACACATAAGCACACACTTACACACACACACACAAACACACACACACACACACACACACACACACACACACACACACACACACACACACACACACACACAACACACACGCACACACTCCACGTACATGTATACATTACTTACAAGTGTCAGACTACATACACACACACACACACACACACACACACACACACACAACACACACACACACATCACACATGCACACATCACACACACACACACATACATACATACATACATACATACATACATACATACATACATATATACATACACACATACACACACATGCACTCTTTCAGATGCACACATGCACTCACACTCACTCAAACACACAGAGAAACACACAATAACAACAACAACAACACATATAGAAAGTAAAACGCACCACTCATACAACATAATATTATTATGCTTGGAAAATGGTAGTATATTCATCAAACTAAATGAATCAATTTTAATGCAGGTTCCCAAAGCTGATGTCTCCTGATCTGATAACTTAGTCACACATCCTGTCTTGCTTACATCTTATAACTCCAAACTGAAGGGAGATAAATAAAACTGACTTTGTATGTATATATGTATGTATGTATGTATGTATGTATGTATGTAAGTATGTATGCATGTATGTATGTATGTATGTAAGTATGTATGCATGTATGCATGTACCTACGTACGTCCGTACGAACGTACGTACGTACGTATGTATGTAGTATGTATGTATGTATGTGTGTATGTATGTATGTAATGTATGTATGTGCGAATGTATGTATGTATGTGCGAATGTATGTATGTATGTATGTATGTACGTCTGTATGTATGTATTACGTATGTATGTATGTATGTATGCACGTATGTATGTATGCATGTTTGTATATACCCCAAAATTGCAAAGAACTACTTAATTCATTACACACTGAAAAAGATAATACCTTTCTTTTGGTTTTCTCGCCACTGAGATTTGTGGGGACACTCTGCCCAAACTTGATCAAAATGAACCAAAGTTAATCCAGCTTCTCGTACAGCAGATGGTTCCCTTTCAAATGGAGACTTCAGTTCTTTGGCAGTGCGGAATATGAAATGAAAGCTACAGCCTTCGTATTCTTCCTGAATACAAATAGGAAATCAAAACAACAAAATTTAAAACAAGCAAATACATCGGTCGATCAGCTGTTAAATATACGAAATAAAAACTGAAATGCTGCCAAAATTGTTGTTAACGTGACCTTTGACGACAGCCCAACGAATCAAAGACATCATATCTATGAATTTTTCTTAGAAAGTGAGGTCTGTGTTAAGACATTAAATTAATTGGTTATTTAGGGAGTTGAGGTTTTTTCACCCTTGCTCAGAAGTTCTTTTGTTTGAAATGTAAACATGGCAATATCAAAACAAGCAACAGTGTTTCAACGTTCATACAGAGAACGAACAATATACATCATAGGTGAGCAGCAGTTTAAAAATGTTGCAATGGGTGACTGCACGCACCCCCCCCCCCACACACACACGCACGCACGCACACACACACGCACGCACGCACGCACCGCACGCAACACACGCACGCACGCGCACACACACACACCACACACGCACGCACACACACGCACGCACGCACACACGCACGCACACACACCACACCACGCACGCACCACACCGCACGCACACACGCACGCACGCACGCACACATACAACACACATAACACAGACATATTAAATAATAATCACACACACACACACACACACACACACACACACACACACACACACACACACACACACACACACACACACACACAGAGGAAAATGAAAACTCCAGCACTACCTGGGTGATAAGGTATTCCTTTCTGAGTTGGTTCCACGAAGAGTCGAGATCTACATGTATCTCATATTTCGTTTTGATGTTCAACTTTGCTGCCTTCTGCTCTCCTTTGTCGAAAGAATTCGTCTGAGTACTTTCCCCTGGATCTGCATGATTTTCTTCACTCAGGTTTACAGCCACGAGTATCCCCCCTGATAGGTGAAAAATAGTGCAATAGTTTCAAAAGAAATGTTTCAAAGACACGTATTTCCTACGAAACAATGTAACATTGAGGGCTTCCTCATTAATCGAATATTTGTTATTTTGTAATAAACATAATAACTATTGCAAGTTTTCTGAATGCTATTTTTACTTTTGTTGCTGTGTGGTTGATTTGTATAAGTTCCTGTATCGGAGGGATTGATGTATCTGTTGGTGAGAGAAATCAGGAATAGGTGCAATGAAGCTAAGAAAGCTTGGTTGAAAACAAAATGCAAAAAAATAGAAAACTGACACTAACTAAGTCCACAGGATATGTACAGAAGAATTGAAGAAATTCTCCACAGGAAAATTACATTCACATCAACTGGATGCTTACTATCGAAAGATGGTACGCTTATCACAGAGAAAGACAAAATATTAGATAGATGGGTATGACCTTTTTGAAAATGACAGAAACGAAGAACACATTATAAGAAAGAACGTTGAAGGACCACCCCTGATGAAAGATGAAGTTAGAGCAGCATTTGAGAAAGGTGAAACCAGGAAAAGCCCCAGGACTAGACAATATCACTACAGAGATCATCGAAGCCCTGGAGGAATTTGATATGAAAAAAACATAACAGTCCTCCTAAACGAAATTTATTTCATTGCACTTCGAAAGAAAACAGGAACTATAGAATGCGAACTCCATCGGACAATCAGCTTGATGAGTCATGTAACTAAAATCCTATTAAGAATAATCATGATGAGGACAAGGAACGGAATCAAAAGAGAAATATCAGAAGAACAGTGTTGGTTTGACGAAGTGAACGGAACTATTAATGCCATATACATCCTAAGAACTATCATAGAGAGGTCAATCGAGTTGAATAAGGATTTATGTTTATGCTTCGTTGATTATACCAAGGCTTTCGATCGGGTAAGACATGAAAAATTGATCTACCAACTAGAAAGACTCAATATTGATGGGAAAGATCTAAGAATAATCAGAAATATGTATTGGAAACAAATAGCAGCAATGAGAATGGAAAACGATATAAGCTCTTTCCAAAATATCAAACGAGAAATCAGACAAGGTTGTGTTTTGTCACCAGATCTGTTTTCACTTTACAGCGAAAATATCATGAGAAACCTTGAAGAATATCCAGGATTAAAGGTTGGAGGAAAAATGATAAACAACATTCGTTAAGCAGAGGACACTGTGCTGATTGCAGAAAATGAAAGGGACCTACAAAATCTTGTGAATATAATAGAAACAGAAAGCAAAAATATAGGAATGGAGCTAAATAGCAAGAAAACTGAAGTCATGGTAATCAGTAAAAAACACAAAACCCTTTATGCAAAATAATAGCAAAGGGCACAACCTTGAGAAAGGTTGATAAGTTTAAATACCTAAGAACGGTAATCTCACCAGACGGCAGATGCACATCACAAATAGTCAGCAGAATAGGCCAAGTCAAAACAGCATTCAAGAAGATGAAAAGCATTCTTACCTACAAAGGCTTATCAATTAACATCGATAACGTTATACGGTTGTGAGGCGTGGACAGTCAACAAGCAAAGCCAGAACAAGATTGAGGCAACCAAGATGTGGTTTCTAAGAAGAATGTTGAGAGTTCCATGGACAGCAAAGAAAACAAAGGAGACAGTCTTGATAGAGGCAGACACAAAAAGATCATTCTTGCGGAAGATTAGGAAAAGACAGGCAACATTCATAGGCCATTTTGTGAGGATAGGGGAATGAGAGCACCTGGTCATAACAGGAAAGCTGGAGGAAAGAGAACACTAGGTAGACCCGGGGAGAAATATTGAAGGGACTTGCTGGTTGGAAGATGTGCATGCAGCAACAAGGGATGGATGCATATGGAAGGCCTTTATCGCCAACGCTATGCGGCAGGGCACTTAATGAGAATGATGATGTTGGTGAGAGAAGGCCGTACATTAATTATGTTTCTTTGTGTTTTGCAACGTCTTAATATTAAGACATTATCTTTGCTTGGCTTGTTTGTATCTGAGCAATCAGATCTGCGTAGGAATAGAGTTCCAACATTCCTTCAAAAAAACAAACAAACAAACAAAACAAAACAAAACAAAACAAAAATTGGTTGACATTTTGTGAACTGTTGGCAAACCATTTTCAACCAAAGGTAGCAGTGGAAGCACACAATTACACATTTTACCTGACTATACAGTCAGATTTTGCGTCTGGACCTCGAGGACAAATGACAGTGACTTTGGTGCATAGTTACCAAAAGCAATTTGAGATCGGTTTGTCACTAAGTGCAAAATCAGACAAGGAGAACAACCGTTAAGAGAACTGCTCTCAGAAGACAAAACATTTGAAAAATTCCTGAAAATAGTAGTAAGTGATGACTCTTGACAGGGAGACAACATGAAATATTGAACAAGGAAACCATGCAGGAACAAACAAGCCATTGTATTCTTAAATCATATAGCGATCAGTTGAGTGATCACGTCAGCTTTAAATAAAATTGATTTTGCTGTTCCACTTCCTACACACAATATTAATGGTCAGAGAATTTGAGGCATTTGTTGACAAGGCTACGACGATGATGACAATAGGGATGATGATGATGATGCTAAGGAGTTCCATTTTGCGTTGAAACTGTGTAGCAAGGCTGTAGTCTATGGTTATTATGATATATCCCGGCAAGTCAAACAATGATTTATACACTCTTGTTAGCTGTAGTCTATGGTTATTATCATGATATATCCTGACAAGTCAAACAATGATTTATACACTCTTGTTAGCTGTAGTGGGTTGTTTGATTCGTTGTATGTACAGTTTATGTAAGTATTTCCAGATAGAAATTGAATTTTACTAAGCATTATCATGCTGACAAGCTTGTAGCCCAGTGGTATCAGCTAGGCCATAAACCACATCTGTTGAGTAGATTTTTGACACTGAATGCAGTTGAGTTTATAAATGTGTTGCCAGCATTGAAAGAGAGCAAAAACGTACATGTGATGTCTCTGACTGCATATTATTACTTATAGGACTTTGATGGCAACCAGGTAATTATAACAGATTGGAACTTCCGTGCACTGAACCACTCAGCCAACATACACTCTCTGCCTTCCTGCTTGTCTTACAAGAAGGGCTTGCACCTTCCAGTCTGACTGTTGAAGTTCAAGTCTTCAAATTTTCTGCTGTACTTTCTGCGTAATCGGCACATGTTCAATGATTATATATCGCTGTACAGGTTAGGCCTGAGCGTCATGAAAAAAAACTTTACCATTTCTCCACTTATCCCCACATCTCCTGCTTACCAAACATCCAGTCTTCCTCACAATCTGTCACCAAGGAACTCACCCCTCTCCTGCTGTCCGCAGAGTTCCTCGTGCACTCTAAGCAAAAACAATCATCCCTTTCCTTACTTCACACATCCACACTGTTCCTCACACAGTCTTACCAAAGACACACACACCTCAACTAACCTGGTTTCAGTTCCCGAGCTCTGAGAAGCAGAAACTTGGTCCAGTCTCGATCACCTTCCACACCAACACGAGCACGTTCTTCCTTTGTGGCCATGTTGTCTATTACGTTGTCCTTGAAAGTTGTGTCACTGAGAAAACAGTTTGGCAGGAACGCAATTGCACATGTTTACTAGAGCCCTTCCTAAGTCATTGTAATTGTGAATAAAATCAAAACATTGATTTTCATGTGTAAAACAAGGCTTTCGTTTTCACTTTTTTCTGAGAAGTTTTGATATTAGAAGCTTTAGTTGTGGTAAGTTTATAGATTGTGAAATCTTATATAAAGGCACAAATACAGAACAACATGAAGCCACATGATAAATTAAAACTTGGGCCTTGTAGGTTTCACAATATTGTCAGCATCGTTCACAGCAAGTGATTGCAAAATTAAAATGTTTATAGATGTGTCTTCAGGATTACGATTCGTTAACCACTAAGTCTAAAATAGAATTTAATAATCAAAAACAAACAAACAATTGGATAACTGAATGAATAGATGAACAAACGAACGAACAAACAAACGAACGAAAAAAAGAACGAACGAAAAACGAACAAGTGAACGAACGAACGAATGAACGAACAAAGGAACGAACGAACGAACGAATAAATGAATGAATGAATGAATGAATGAGTGAATGAATGAATGAATAAACAAACATCACCCACAGAGTCTCCAGCCAATGACTGGCACAACTGATAAAAATGACATCACATGTGCCATCGGGGACACACTGTTTGTAGAAGTTCACGTTAGTTGCCAAGGAATAGACGTTTGAGAACTTGGACATATAGCTTGTAGGGTCTATAAAACAGAGAAAAAATAGGAATATTTGATTTTCAGTGTGTTTCTTGGTTTAGGGCTTGTGTCTAGCATTCCTTAAGCCTAACCCGTGAACGAACTGTCTATTCAATAATCCAAAGATTATTTGGGAGAGATAGTTGACATGTCACTACGTTTTGTTCAGTTTTCAGAGGTGCACATCAGTCTTGTACTAGCTACTTTATTCCTCCACCCACCCCCCTCCCAAACTGAATAGGATTAGACACCCATTTGTAATTGGATAGAC
>JAPXFY010003351.1:20000-22132 GCA_030674185.1 Monoplex corrugatus
GACCCCCCTCCCCATACCACCACCACCACACTTGTTATCCTATACATTAATTAAAAATTCACTTTTTCACCCCTACTATGAAAAATGCATAATGTAAATAGGAATGAAATACTGGTATATCCTACAAAAAATCACATATCTAACCAAAAAAATACAAATGATTAACGCCACTCACATAATCCCTTTGTTATGGGGGGAAAAGATCTTCTTTATATTACTACAATAAAAAAAAAAAACGCAAAAAACGTAAAAAAAGCCCGATCAGTAGTGGTGATGCTCTAGTCGAACAACCCAGTCCAGAACATAATGACGAGGTTATCCAAGAAACACAAAAAAGAATAAAAAAAAAAACGAAATTTCATTTCAACAGCCCTGTTCTTTTTCAAACACAGAGTGAAATTGTGGTGGTTCCATATGTGATTGTTAGTTTGTTTTAAATGTCCCATTAGGCTATTCTTCCTTCCCCTCCTCTTCTTTACTTCCATCTCTCCCCTTTCAATCCTCTTCTTCCTTTTCTTTCCCTCCTCTTCCCTTCTTTTCCCATTAAATATGTATACCCATCCCCTACCCTAGAAAGGAAAGAGGGTATAGGGGGGGTGGGGGTCGCAGGGGGGAGAGTGGGGTGCGGGGGGGGGGAAGGGGGAGGGGGTGGTGTTTTATGGGGGGTCTTTAAATGTGGGGTGTTGGGTGTGGGACTGGGGGGGGGGGGGGGGGGGGGGGGTTTATAGGGGGAGGGGGGGGGGGGGGTGGGGGAGGGGTATGTTAGTGGTGCCCTTAAATACCCCCAAAAACCAAAAAACCAAAAAAACCCAATTTCACCAAACCACCCCAACCCAACCAAAACCCAACGACAAAACCCCCAAAAACCCACACAACCACCAAAACCACACCCCACCACCCACCCCAAAAAAAACCCCAAACCCCACCACAAAACACCCACCACCCTTCCATCCCCCACCATTACCAAAAAAAAAAAACAATTAAAAAAAAAAAAACAAAAACAAAAAAAACCTTCCAAAAATCTAACACCACATAATTTCCCAAAGAAAATTACCAAAACAAATAAAAAAAAACAAAACATAAAGCCGCAATTTGTCTCCATAAACCTAAAAAAAATGAAAAACCAAAAAAAGAATAAAAAAAACAATTAAACCCTTTTCCCCAACGATTTCCCCCCCGTAAATTTTTTAAAATCCCATAGCCCCCTTTCACCAAAACCCACCTTTCCCCCCCCCTTTCCCCTCCTCCTCACAAATAAACCCCCACCCAAAAGGGGGAAAAACCCAACCCCGGGGGAAAAGGGGGGAAAAAAATTTTTTTCCCCCCCCAAAAAAAGGGGGGGGGGTTTAAAAAAAAAAAAAAAACCCCCCCCAAATTTTCCCCCCCCCCAAAACCCCCAAACCCCAAAATTTCCCCCCCCCCCCTAAAAAAAAAAAAAAAAAATTTTTTTTTTTTTTTTTTTCCCCCAAACAAACACCAACCCAAACCCCAAAACCCAAAAAAAACCCTCCCCCCCAAAACACAACAAAAAAAAAAAAAAAAAAAAAAAAAAAAAAAAAAAAAAAAAAAAAAAAAAAAAAAAAAAAAAAAACCTTCCTACTCAAACGCAATAAAAAAAATCATAACAAACTACGGCAGTAAACACAACACAACAACACCACACACAAACAACAGACCACAACCACACAACACAGCACAACCACAAACCATCACACCAAAACCACAATACACACACACACACACCAACAACAAACACACACAAACAACACACACCACAAACACACACAAACACACAACCACACACACAATTACACTTACACAAGCCACACCCAAACACACACACCACACACACAACACACACAAACCAACAAACCATCAACACAACACACACACACCACAACACCACACAAACAAACACATCACAAACACACAACACACACCAAACACAGTACACACCCTACAACACAACACAACACACACACACACACACACACAAACACACACACACACACACACACACACACACACACAACAACACACAAACACACACAACACCACCACAACACATTTAAAAAAAAATTTAATTCATAAAAAATTATAGGGCCCAAATATCCTGCTAAAGAAACTCCTAG
>JAPXFY010003352.1:5000-7500 GCA_030674185.1 Monoplex corrugatus
GAGGGAACATTGATCTCGAGTAGGCTTGACAGGTAATCGGGGGCTGCGTTATTGAGGCTTTTGTAGCACATGGTGTCTAGTTTGTACTGTATGCGCTTTGATACAGGGAGCCAGTGAAGTTGTGCCAGGAGAGGAGATATGTGGTCAGCTTTTTTCTTTTTGAGTACAAGGCGTGCGGCATTGTTTTGAATGCGCTGTAGGATGTGAGTGGTGGAGGCAGGAAGACCGGACAGGAGTGAATTGCAATAGTCAATGCGAGACATTATGAAGGAGAGAACAAGTTTTGCAGTTGTTTCCACAGAGAGATACTTCCTGATCAGGCTGACATTGAGAATGACATTGACGATGACACCGACACTAATATCGATTGGCACTGATAATATAACTGATGACTGTGAAACTGACTCTGATACTGTCAGTAATAATTACAATATTTTAATAATTACAATATTTATATAGCGCAAAATCTTGATAAAATCAAATCTAAGCGCTGAAGCAGACACACACGTAAGCACGCACGCACGCACGCACGCACACACACGCACGCACGCACACACACACACACACACACACACACACACACACACACACACACACGCATGGCTATAAATGGGGAGAAAGAATAAAAGCAATAAAAGCAAGAATAAAAGCAATGGAAAATTATAGAGAGCATAGCATATACAATTATATATTATAACCATGTGATTCCCTCCGAGCGGAGACAGGCTGCAGAGGGGGGGGGGGGGGGTTGAGTGAGGTTAGGATTTTATGCGGAGGAGAAAAGGTGAGTTTTGAGAGCGGACTTGAAGGAGACAAAAGTAGGTTGCTGACGGACTGAGAGAGGAAGTCTGTTCCAGGAGAGTGGACCAGAAACAGAGAAGGCTCGTGGACCATAGGTATTGAGCTTAGTGCGTGGAAAGCGAAAAGTCAGAGGATCGGAAGCAGACCGGAGGGTACGTGAGGGAAGATAGATCTCAAGTAGGCTTGACAGGTAATCGGGGCTGCGTTATTGAGGCTTTTGTAGCACATGGTGTCTAGTTTGTACTGTATGCGCTTTGATACAGGGAGCCAGTGAAGTTGTGCCAGGAGAGGAGATATGTGGTCAGCTTTTTTCTTTTTGAGTACAAGGCGTACAGCATTGTTTTGAATGCGCTGTAGGATGTGAATGGTGGAGGCAGGAATACCAGACAGGAGTGAATTGCAATAGTCAATGCGAGACATTATGAAGGAGAGAACGAGTTTTGCAGTTGTTTCGACAGAGAGATACTTCCTGATCAGCCTTATACGATGGAGATGATAGTAGCAGGATCTGGCAGTTTGAGAAACAAAGTTGTTCATGGAGAGGGTAGAGTCAATGCAGACACCAAGGTTTTTAGCTGAATCAGAAATTGGGACTGATGTGTTACATAATGGGAGAGAAAGAGGAGGCAGCTGAGAAAGTTTCTGACGGGTGCCAATGAGGATAGCTTCTGTTTTGTCGTCATTAAGCTGAAGTCTATTGTGTGTCATCCAGTTCTTAATGTCCGAGTAACACTCAGTGGTGCGAGTCAACAGGCGCTGTATATTATCAGGTGAGTCACTGTCTTGAAGTTGGGTGTCATCAGCATAGAAGTGGTGTTTTATGGAGTGGGAGTTGATGATGGTGGACAGGGGGGAGGTGTAAAGAGTGAACAGAACAGGGCCAAGGACAGTTCCTTGTGGAACACCACAGGTCAGGTATGCAGGTTGAGAGTAAGTGCCATTGATGAGAACGGTTTGTTTTCTGTTGGATAGGTATGAAGTGAACCAAGACAGAGCAATATCAGAGATGCCAAAAGTATGATGAAGTCTAGAAAGGAGAATACCATGATCAATGGTATCAAAGGCTGCAGACAGATCAAGGAGTGTGAGGAGAGAGACTTTGCCAGTATCAGTTGCAAGGAGGAGATTGTTGAGAATGTGTAGTAGGGCAGTTTCAGTGCTATGGCACTGGCGGTAGGCTGACTGGAAAGGATTGAGGAGATTGTTGGCAGACAGGTGAGAGTTCAGCTGGTTGAGGACGACTTTTTCAAGGAGTTTTGACAAGAAAGAGAGATTAGAGATAGGCCGGTAATTTTTCAGTTCATTTGGATCTAAATTGTGTTTCTTGAGGAGAGGGTGAACAATAGCAGACTTGAAAGAATCAGGGACAGTTCCAGTTTGAAGAGAAGTGTTGATGATGTCAGTGATGAATGGGAGGAGAGTAGGGAGACAGTCGGCGTAGAGAGAACCTGGAAGAGGATCCAGTTCGCAGGTTTTGAACGACATGGATCTGATTGTGTTGAGAATTTCTTCTTGTGAGACTGGGTTAAAAGTAGTAAGAGGTGTGCCAGAGAAGGAAGGGTCAGGTGGGCATGGTTGACAGGGTGTCCTGTCAAGCCTGTCACGAAGAGTTTGTATTTTGGTGGTGAAATAGTTGGAGAATACAGATGGGAGTTCTTCATTTGTATGTTTTGTTGGGAGAGGTAAATCTTTTCGTGTG
>JAPXFY010003352.1:12500-17500 GCA_030674185.1 Monoplex corrugatus
ACAGAACTCATGGCCAGAAGACAGAACTCATGGCCAGAAGACAGAACTTGTGGCCAGAATACAGAACTCATGGCCAGAATACAGAACTCGTGGCCAGAAGACAGAACTCATGGCCAGAAGACAGAACAGAACTCATGGCCAGAAGACAGAACTCATGGCCAGAAGACAGAACTCATGGCCAGAAGACAGAACAGAACTCATGGCCAGAAGACAGAACAGAACTCATGGCCAGAAGACAGAACAGAACTCATGGCCAGAAGACAGAACATAACTCATGGCCAGAAGACAGAACAGAACTCATGGCCAGAAGACAGAACAGAACTCATGGCCAGAAGACAGAACAGAACTCATGGCCAGAAGACAGAACAGAACTCATGACCAGAAGACAGAACAGAACTCATGGCCAGAAGACAGAACAGAACTCACGACCAGAAGACAGAACACGTGGCCAGAAGACAGAACTCATGGCCAGAAGACAGAACTCATGGCCAAAAGACAGAACTCGTGGCCAGAAGACAGAACTCGTGGCCAGAAGACAGAACTCGTAGCCAGAAGACAGAACTCGTGGCCAAAAGACAGAACTCATGGCCAAAAGACAGAACTCATGGCCAGAAGACAGAACTCATGGCCAGAAGACAGAACTCGTGGCCAGAAGACAGAACTCGTGGTCAGAAGACAGAACTCGTGGCCAGAAGACAGAACTCGTGGCTCCTGGCCAGAAGACAGAACTCGTGGCCAGAAGACAGAACTCGTGGCCAGAAGACAGAACTCATGGCCAGAAGATAGAACTCGTGGCCAGAAGACAGAACTCGTGGCCAGAAGACAGAACTCATGGCCAGAAGACAGAACTCGTGGCCAGAAGACAGAACTCATGGCCAGAAGACAGAACTCATGGCCAGAAGACAGAACTCATGGCCAGAAGACAGAACTCATGGCCAAAAAGCAGAACTCACGACCAGAAGACAGAATGGATGGCCAGAATGCAGAACTCATGGCCATAATACAGAACGCATGGCCAGAAGACAGAACTCATGGCCAAAACACAGAACTCATGGCCAGAATATACAACATATGGTCATAATGCAGAACTCATGGCCAGAAGACAGAACTCATGGCCAGAAGACAGAACTCATGGCCAGAAGACAGAACTCATGGCCAGAAGACAGAACTCATGGCCAGAAGACAGAACTCATGGCCAGAAGACAGAACTCATGGCCAGAAGACAGAACTCATGGCCAGAAGACAGAACTCATGGCCAGAAGACAGAACTCATAGCCAAAAAGACAGAACTCATAGCCAAAAAGACAGAACTCATGGCCATAACACAGAACTCATGGCCAGAAGACAGAACCCATGGCCAGAATACACAACATATGGTCATAATGCAGAACTCATGGCCAAAAAACAGAACTCATGGCCAAAACACAGAACTCATGGCCAAAAAACAGAACTCATGGCCAAAACACAGAACTCATGGCCAAAAAACAGAACTCATGGCCAAAACACAGAACTCATGGCCATAATACAGAACGCATGGCCATAATACAGAACGCATGGCCAAAACACAGAACTCACGGCCAAAACACAGAACTCATGGCCAAAATACAGAACTCATGGCCATAATACAGAACGCATGGCCATAATACAGAACTCATGGCCATAATACAGAAATCATGGCCAAAACACAGAACTCATGGCCAGAATACACAACATATGGTCATAATGCAGAACTCATGGCCAGAAGACAGAATGGATGGCCAGAATACAGAACTCATGGCCATAACACAGAACTCATGGCCAGAAGACAGAACTCATGGTCAAAAGCAAGGGGCTAGGTCTATACGCGGCCTTTATCCGCTTGGTGGTTCGTCACTCCTCCCATTCTAATAGAAACTATCGCCAATTCAGGTTCAGGTTCATATTGCTTACAGCCCAGCCGACAACTAGAGACCATATCAGGGCCAATATAACGTTAAAAACAACACCCAAGTTTAATCTTTTGACTGTAACGACCTGTCCACTCCATGATATTTCTTACGTAATCTTTATGTTGTTCTCACCTTCCTCTTTTGCCCTGGACTTTTCCCTGAATGACATCTTTCGTGAGAGTGGACATGCATACAGACACAAACATACATACATACACTGAAATACTACTTTACACACTCACACACACACACACACACACGCGCGCGCGCGCGCACACACACACACACAACATACACGCACACATACATGTACACACGCACGCGCGCACACACACATACACAACATACACACGCACATATATAAGACAACACACACACACACACATACACACACACACATACACATACACAACACACACACATACACACACACACACACACACACACACATACACAACACACACACACACACACACACACACACACACACATATATATATATATATATATATATATATATATATAAAATATACCAAAACATCTTTGGAGTCATAATCTTCTTAAAACATTTAAATGACGTAATACGGCAAATGACGTCACACCTTCAACAGTTGCAGCATTCTGTCAGAATGATGTCGAGTGGAAACGTTAAGCACAGATACACGTTTTCTGAAGGAAACCCTTTTGGGCACCATCCTCCCCTCAAGCTTTCTCACAGGATACCCAATAGGTGAAAGTTCACCGGGCTTGCGCAGTTGCACAGCCGCACGCATTTTGATTACTGCTGGTCCAGGAGTCAAGTTCTCGCATGTGTGTAACGGTTGGCTGTAGTTGTTTTTCTTTCCAACAGTTCCTAGTGTCTTGTATTCTGATTGGTCAAGAGGACTGATTGGTCAAGAAGACTGATTGGTCAAGAAGGCTGATTTGTCAAGAAGGCTGATTGGTCAAGAAGGCACGTTCTGATACGTTTATGATTGGTTGATTTCTTCCCATCTTTTTGGGAGTCCTGCGCTGTGACTGGTTAAGGCGTCCAGTTTTTGCGGATGTTTGCGATTGTCTACATTCCTTTCAAAAAATCCTGAAAGTTTTTTTAGTTATGGATTAAAATCAGTACAATTTTGTTCCTATCATTTCATTTCAGACTTGTTCAGACGAAAGTCCTTATAACTATTTATAACTATTTATTCAGATATAGTAGTCTCTGAACTAACGAAGGCACGAAATTACATGAGTTGGTTGGTACTTTTGATAAAGGCGTGGACCAAAGATCTCATGTCTTAAGTATAGTCTTAACCATCACACAACATAAAAGTATGCGTTGCTTGCTCCCCTTCTTAACATTACTCCAATCATTCTGGTGCTGTCACTGTTTCGTGATTCTCGTCTCTCCCCTATTTCAAGATATTTTCAGTGTAAAAGATTTTGCGTAGGCTCAAAGTGTTTGCCACATAATATCAGCGGTAGGCTGATAAAATACCAGTATAAAATATAGACTAGGTAAAACATAGTCTAGGTAGGGCCTCAGAACCTGGCCAGCTCATGGGTTTATGTGCAGGCTTAAGGCTTTTGTCACGTTCACCATACACATGGCACCTGTGACGTTAGTGCATTATGGAATTCGTTCCGAGCATGGAGACGTCATCTTGAGAAACTGAAACCGAAACAGAGTGCAGATTGGGTGGAATGTATCTGTAATTGACTAAGAGCGATAAATCCCTTTTGAAGACACTGTAAAACTCCAGTAATTCGTAATACTAAAATAAAGTGATAAAAGTTCACAAAGTATCCAGTTGAGTTCAATTTTCCAGCTGACAACTTCACACACACACACACACACACACACATTCTAGGTTTGACTACATTCTTCCCAACAAGATTTCCAACATCGTATGTCGTCATTGGCCCAGGCAACACTGACATTCTCTCGCTGCCTGTGATTGGATGGAGAGTCTCTCCTAAGCTTGAAGGGAGACGGTTATTGATTGGTCAAGGGCGGATAAACAAGTTGATGACAGCTTGTGGACTGAGAGAGTAAGCTTATCTTGCCGTCACTGTGAAGGAAATTGGTGGGAGAGGAATGTAGCAGGCATGACGAAAATGGGAAGATGATTGTTACCAGTAAGAAGATTGTCGGTAGATTGGGTGATGTATGAGATGGCTGGCTAAGTTTGGACAACAGAAAATAGCGTCTCATTGACAGCAGTGGCGTAATGGCTAGTGTCGACTTCAAGTCTATGTAAGAACAACAGAATTTTTGTGTGTATTTCAAATCTGGTCTGTTTCTATTTTGATTGATTGTGATAAGGCTTAGCGGAAAAGCTAAAGGAACTGCAGCTCAAATCCACACTAAGGCAACTAGCGTTTATTGTATTATCATTTCGTGGTTTGGGGGTAGAAAAATATAATGCTCCTATGCGTAGTTAAGAACTATTTCTGTAAAGTTACGAAGAAATGTTTGCATTAACTGATTTTAGACTTTAGTCAAAATGACTGCCAGCGGTTGAGCTAATAGGAACTAGAAATACAAACTTAGAATCAAAACGCATGGGTTATTTTTACAGTTAAACAAGACAGGGACAATGTTTCAACCAACGTGCTCAACAAAGCGTTAGGAAAGTCCACCACTGGTTGTTTTTATTATTATTATTATTATTATTATTATTATTAGATTTTGGGGATTTATTCTTGGTCGTCTTTTGCCTACGTCTGTCTAAGGTCAGTTGGCCAACAATGTGGGCCAGTCTTGTTTCTTTATATCAAAATTAATATGTGTTCTGATTCTATTTCGGTGCGATTTTTGTTCCTGATTCAGACATGCTTCCATAAACCAATTGAGAAATATATTTCGCATTAACTTTTTGATTCTGTTCGTGTGTGTGTGTGTGTGTGTGTGTGTGTGTGTGTGTGTGTGTGTGTGTGTGTGTGTGTGTGTTTTGTGTGTGTGTGTGTGTGTGTGTTTGTGTGTGTGTGTGTGTGTTTGTGTGTGTGTGTGTGTGTGTGTGTGTGTGTGTGTGTGAGAGAGAGAGAGAGAGAGAGAGAGTGTGTGTGTGTGTGTGTGTGCGCGCGCGCGCG
>JAPXFY010003353.1:2500-5000 GCA_030674185.1 Monoplex corrugatus
TGTGAGTGTGTGTTGTTTGTGTGTGTGTGTGTGTGTGTGTGTGTGTTTGTGTATGAGTGTGTGTGTTTATGTATGTGAGTGTGTGTGCATGTGTATGTGTGTGTGCGTGTGTGTGCGTGTGTGTGTGTGTGTATGTGTGTGTGTGAGTGTGTGTGTGTTTGTGTGTGTGAGTGTGTGTGTGTGTATGTGAGTGTGTGAGTGAGTGTGTGTGTGCATGTGTGTGCATGTGTGAGAGAGTGAATGAGTGTGTGTGTATGTGTGTATGTGTGTGTGTGTGAGTGTGAGTGTGTGTGTGTGTGTGTGAGTGTGTGTGTGTGTGTGTGTGTGAGTGTGTGAGTGAGTGTGTGTGTGCATGTGTGTGTATATGTGAGAGAGTGAATGAGTGCGTGTGTATGTGTGTATGTGTGTGAGTGTCTGTGTGTGTGATGTGATGTGTGAGTGTGAGTGTGTGTGTGTGTGTGAGTGTGTGTGTGTGCGTGCGTGCGTGCATGCGTGTGTGTGTGTGTGTGTGTGTGTGTGTGTGTGTGTGTGTGTATGTGAGAGTGTGTGTGTGTATGTGTGTGTGTGCCTAGTCCATGCACCTGTTTCGATGCTTGTGCATCTCATAAGAAGGCACGTCTGTTAGTAACGCCCTATCAGTGTATGTCTTAAAAACAGCATACACAGCAATGTGCACGAAACCTAAAGCTTAATATTTCAATATCTTGCTTTGGAAGTTTATAAATGCGCACACAGTGAAAATTGAAAGGTCACGATTAAGTTAGAAAAGCACTTATTTAAAATTCCTTGGTACAATTTGGCCTCCTTATCCACATCTACCTTTGGTTTTATCTGCTTTTACAGCGAACAGTGGTACATTTTTTTCCACTTGCAAGAAATTATTCAAAGCTATTTCTTCATTTCTGTAGACAGTCCCATTTCGATCTAATGTGCACTAAAGAAAATACCTTTTTTTGTTTCATTCTGTATGAACAAGTTTGTGATGTTTCTTAAACGGAAGGAATGTACATAAAATATAAAGTGGTATGTATTATTTTTTGCATGGCTATGCGCGCTGGCTGACCACTGGTGCCAGTGATGAGATACATGTAACAGACCCGGTTGTCAGTGCTAAGTGCTGCTGGGGAGGAGTTGTTACTCAGGATGTGTGGGATGGAAAACACCTGCTTCCATACCGATAGGGCTGAATATACCGATAGAGCTGAATATACCGATACAGCTAAACATACCAATAGGGCTGAATATACCGATAGGGCTGAATATACGATACAGCTGAATATACCGATACAGCTAAACATACCAATAGGGCTGAATATATCGATAGAGCTGAATATACCGATAGAGCTGAATATACTGATACAGCTAAACATACCAATAGGGCTGAATATATCGATAGGGCTGAATATACTGATAGAGCTGAATATACCGATACAGCTAAACATACCAATAGGGCTGAATATATCGATAGGGCTGAATATACCGATAGAGCTGAATATACCGATACAGCTAAACATACCAATAGGGCTGAATATATCGATAGGGCTGAATATATCGATAGGGCTGAATATACCGATAGAGCTGAACATACCGATACAGCTAAACATACCAATAGAGCTGAATATACCGATACAGCTAAACATACCAATAGGGCTGAATATATCGATAGGGCTGAATATACCGATAGAGCTGAATATACCGATAGAGCTGAATATACCGATACAGCTAAACATACAAATAGGGCTGAATATATCGATAGGGCTGAATATACCAATAGGGCTGAATATACCGATACAGCTAAACATACCAATAGGGCTGAATATACCTATAGGGCTGAATATACCAATAGAGCTGAATATACCGATACAGCTAAACATACCAATAGGGCTGAATATACCAATAGGGCTGAATGTACCTATAGGGCTGAATATACCAATAGGGCTGAATATACCAATAGGCTGAATATACCGAGAGAGCTGAATATACCGGGAGAGCTGAATATACCAAGAGAGTTGAATATACCGAAAGAGCTGAATATACCGATAGGGCTGAACATACTTATAGAGCTGAATATACCTATAGGGCTGGACATGGACATACCGATAGGGCTGGACATGGACATACCGATAGGGCTGGACATACTGATAGGGCTGGACATGGACATACCGATAGGGCTGGACATACCGATAGGGCTGGACATACCGATAGGGCTGGACATACTGATAGGGCTGGACATGGACATACCGATAGGGCTGGACATACCGATAGGGCTGGACATACCGATAGGGCTGGACATACTGATATGGCTGGACATGGACATACTGATAGGGCTGGACATGGACATACTGATAGGGCTGGACATGGACATACTGATAGGGCTGGACATACCGATAGGGCTGGACATACCGATAGGGCTGGACATACCAATAGGGCTGGACATACCGATAGGGCTGGACATACCGATAGGGCTGGACATACCGATAGGGCTGGACATGGACATACT
>JAPXFY010003353.1:12500-22131 GCA_030674185.1 Monoplex corrugatus
CTGAGCTTGAATAGTAAACAATCAGAGGAAAATACGTAGACGGTTCTGAAATTTGCTCTTGGAATGTTTGAATGGAAATCGAGAAATAGTAGTTATGTATTCTGAGTGAAGACAACAAAAATGCTACTATGTGAACGAAGACCTTAATGTCACGGCAGATTCATTAACATTTTGAATAATTGCACAGAGATTATTTCCATTATAAATTATCTTGCTGCCTCCTGCAAGCGAAGGCCTTAGTATCACGGCAGAGTTATAAATAGGCCTACTTTGAAAATAATTGTACAGAGATTATGTCCATGATGAAATATGTTGCTGCCTCCTGGTGTTTCATCGTGATGTTATTTGTTCAGAATTAATAGTGTCATATCTGTTTCATGTGTCACTTCTTCATACGAGATATATTTGGTTTCCCTGTTAAACTTCTGTCGCTTCTGTACATCCGTCTTCAAACCTTACTGGGCTAATGCACACTCTGCCGCCTGCGTGGAAAAAAAAAGATAGTTTTCACCTAAGCACCTTCATTTTGAATTATACAGGGGGGGGGGGGGGGGGGGGGTGCAAAAGTAGGTAGACAGTTATGAAAAAAGAAAACACGTACAATACTCATCGCATTTATTATACAAACAAATGAATATTGCATATACATGTAATAACAAGCACAGCCTTAATCCCTCAGGTACTCAAACTGCTTGTCGTCGGTATTCACACACTCCTCTAATCGAGAGCGGAATTAAGCATTATAATAATGATGTGGTACTTACTGTATACCTACTTTTGCACCCCCTTGTATCAGCTGACGTGATTTTCTGGGATAATGCACAATTTATCGCCTGCGTGGCAAAAAAAACAAAAAACAAAAACAAAAACAAAAAAACATTTTCACCTAAGCACCTTGATTTCGTATATCAGCTGACGTGATTTTCTGAGATAATGCACGATCTATCGCTTGCGTGGAAAAAAAAAAGACAACAAAAACGTTAAAAAAAATCAGTTCGCCTAGGCACCTTGATTTCGATGATTTCGGACGATATCAGCTGACGCGATTAAAAACAAAATATTCTTAAGGAGCCGTGCCATTCTGGAGGTTCATAACACTCTGTGATAAGATTGACGTTCTCTACTTTTTGTTTCGGTTCTTAGACATGGAAGCGTCTATATTTTGCATTACTCTCTCCAACTCGTCGAGAGCACGGTTGAGTTTTGCTCTGTGCTCCTCACATCTCGTGACCCTGTCTTCCAGGTCGTGTACTTGTTTGCGCAGTTTTTCAACTTTATCGTGAATATGATCTGAGGTTTCCTGAATCTTGGATACGTTTTCTTGTAGGTTCCTCTGCGTATGTTGCTCCTCTTCAGCCATGCTGTTTTTTTGTTTTTGTTTGTAGTTGTGATATGATGTGCAGATTGTGCGGTGACTAACGAGTTATAGTTCCAGAGCACAGTTTTGAGTTTTGGAGATGATTAGAGAACTATGTACAGTCTTTTGTTTCAGGGAGTGGACGACACTGCACTCAGCAAAAGTAGGTGGTGTAATCTGATGGTGTCCAAGAATGGATTTCCGGTTCTTCTTAGCTGTCACGGTGCTGAAGTTCTTGGTTTTGATTTCTTTTTCCAGTGTGGATTTGCGGTAATAGTTCGTCTGAAAATATATAAAACACACACAGACACACACACGCGCGTGCGCGCGCACACACACGCACACACACATACATACATACATAATAATAATAATAATTACAATATTTATATAGCGCAAAATCTTGATAAAATCAAATCTAAGCGCTGAAGCAGACACACACGCAAGCACGCACGCACGCACGCACGCACACACACGCACGCACACACACACACACACACACACACACACACACACACACACACACACACGCATGGCTATAAATGGGGAGAAAGAATAAAAGCAATAAAAGCAAGAATAAAACCAATACATACATACATAGATACATACATACATACATACATACATACGTACATACATACACACATATAGACATATAGACACTCTTTTGCCCACCATCACGAATATTTTCAATCACTCCTTGTCTACCGGTACATTCCCTACTGAATTTAAAACTGCACTTGTGAAACCACTCCTGAAAAAGAATAATCTCGACCCAAATGAGCTAAAGAACTATAGACCTATTTCAAACCTTCCGTTTCTGTCCAAAATCATTGAACGTCTAATCCTTCATCAGCTTTCTTCTCACCTCACTGCTAACAATCTGCTAAGTCCTTTTCAATCAGCCTATAGAGCAGGCCATAGCACCGAAACTGTCCTTCTGCGAGTCGTAAATGATCTTTTGACATCTCTAGATGAAAACAAAATTTCCGTTCTTCTTCTTTTGGATCTTTCAGCCGCATTTGATACTATTGACCATAGTATCCTCCTCCACCGTCTGGAACACGTCTTTGGTATCAAAGGCTGTGCACTCGACTTGTTCTCGTCCTATCTATCAAATCGAAAACAGTTTGTTGTTGTAAACAACTCCCGTTCACACGAAACAACCCTGGATTTTGGTGTCCCGCAGGGCTCCGTACTGGGCCCTGTTCTTTTCTCACTATACACGACTCCACTTTCAAATCTTATCACTGATCATTCTATTCGTCATCAAATGTTTGCTGATGATACACAGTTAAACAACTCTGAATCCCCTTCAAATTACTCTTCACTTATTCAATCATTGCAAGACTCTGTTTCTGACATAAAAACCTGGATGGACGATAGTCGCCTCAAGCTAAACCAAGGAAAAACCGAAGCAATGCGCTTTTCTCCCAGTCCTGCTATCTCTTCTGACCTTCCCTCTAACATTCGTTTCGAAGATTCTATTGTTGATTTCTCTGAACAGTCACGCTATCTTGGATTCTTTCTTGATTCTCATCTAACTATGAAACATCAGATCATGAAAACGTGTCAGGCCGCATACATCCAACTCCGACAAATCAGTTCCATACGTCATTACCTCACATATGAAGCAACAAAAACACTTGTAACTGCTTGTATTCTATCCAGATTAGATTATTGCAACTCCTTACTTCTCGGCTGTCCCAAGACTCTTCTCAAACCCCTTCAACAGGTTCAAAACTTTGCAGCCAAATTAATTTTCAAAGCTCGCAAATCACACCATTGCACACCTCTCTTTAAACAACTCCACTGGCTTCCGATCGAACAAAGAATTAAGTACAAATCTGCTTGTATTTCTTTTCATGTCATCTCGGGCACTGCTCCAGCGTATATATCTGATCTATTTCAAGTCTATGTTCCTTCTCGTTCTTTACGTTCCGCTTCTGACGACAGAATATTCCGTGTCCCCGGATTCAATAGAAAGCAACATGGTGGTCGTTCCTTCTCATACTCTGCTGCTGTTGAGTGGAATTCCCTGCCTCACTCTCTCCGCCACAGCCCCTCTCTCTCTTCCTTTAAGTCCAACCTGAAAACTCATTTATTCCGTCAGTACTTTTGAAACCTGAATTTTCTTGTTCTATTGTATGCTTGCGTGGGTGTGTGTGCGTGTGGGTGCGCGCGTGGGTGTTTGTGTGTGGGTGTGTTTGTGTGTGCGTGTGTGTGTCTGCATTCGTTGCTGCACACGCGTGCATGCCTGCATGTATGTGTTTATGTGTATTTCTTGTATTATGTATTTTGTTGAAAATGTGCTCTCCCCTCCCATTTCACCACTTTACTCCTCCTTTTCAAATTTGTGAAGCGCTTTGAGTCCATAGAAAGCGCTATAAAAATCTCCATACTTACTTACTTACTTACACATACATACATGCACACACACACACACACGTACGCACACACACACACTTACACACACACGCACGCACACACACGCACATACACACACACACACACACGTACACACGTACACACACACACACACACACACACACACACACATTCTTGCGTTCTTGTATCATGCAAAGTACATTAACACTTAGATGTGTCTTACATTTAAATCCAGTTGTGTTGAGATGAAAGCACATAGAAATAAAAAAAAAAATAACATTATAAAAATTAAAAAAATCCAAGAGAATGATCTAAATTCACTCGCATCGATGACATTTTATTTAAACACTTTCTTTTTTCGTTTCTTTTTTATCTTAACCACCACATCTTTGGTCAACACATACATAAACAATGGTTTAGAAATTCGCAGCAGTAATGCGTTTGAACAAATATGCAGTCACGTGGTGAAGTGGGCACACAACAGACTGCTGCCTGGGACTTCCTGGGTTTGAATCCCTGTCTGTCTAAACAATCAGTGTGGGATTTTCTACCTTTTCTTTTTTGTTTAAGGATCATCGCACATAGGGAGGTTACCTTTGTGCTCATCTTTTTAAAAAAAAAATTTGTCCCATTTTGTACGTCATCTTAATGGCCACAAAAGATGGAACAGCTTTTACAATACGATGATGACGATAGCTATGAGGATGATAATCATGATGCTATGGAGTTCCATCTAGGACTGAGACTGCGTGACAGGGCTGAACTCAACGCTTATTATCATAATATATCCTGGCGTCAACCAGGCCCAAGAGATACAGACACCTGCGGTGCTGGTCAGAAGATTTGATTGAACAACACCCTCAATGATGCATCCGTGAAGTGGATGAGACTCGGCTGTGTGGTCCCAGTCTTCCCGATGAGCCCATAGCACGTCAAACTCTGGGTAGGAGCTGGTTAGAGCCGAAAAATCCCACAATGATTTATGAAGGGACTGATGGGGATGCGATCCCTCAGCCTTCCAGTTGGTAGTCCGTTGCGCTAACCACGACACCACGGCGACCGTTGGGATTTTCTACCTTGGCTACAACCTAGAGCGCTATGGACTCAGTTTCAGTTTCGGTTTCAATTTCTCAATACGACGTTTCCGCGCTCGGAGCGAATTCATAAGTACTAATATCACAGGTGCCATGTGTGTAGCGATCATGGTACAAGCCTTAAGCCTGCACATAAACCCATGAGCTGGCCTCATCATCATCATCATCAGGTGCCCTGCCGCATGGCGTTGGCGACCATGGACTTCCAACCATCTCTATCTCTCGTTGCCCCAAGCATCTCCCCCACCCTCCTCATCCCCAGCCACTCTGCAAGTCCGTCCAGCATTCTCTCCCTGGGTCTACCTGGTGCTCTCTTTCCCTCCAGCTTTCCCGTTGTGACCAGGTGCTCCAAATCCCCCTTCCTCATAAAATGGCCTATAAATGTTGCTTGTCTTTTCCTAATCTTCCTTCTGACTATTTACGGGCTCAGTGGGAAGACAGGTACCAATACAGTCGATCCAGTCTCATCCACTTTTACGGATTAGTCAATGAGAGTATCACTCAAAATTCGTGACCGACACTGCAAGCGTGTACCTCTCGGGCCTGATTGATGCCAAGGTATGCTACGATAATAAACGTAGAGTATAGCTCTGTCATGCAGTCTCAATCCTAGATAAGAACAACTGCATAGCATCATGAACATCACATTCCCGTTATCATGAAATCATCGATCAATACAACATCATGAAAAAGTGTTCTCAGTTTCTGCAGCCATCGATGGTCTGATCTCGTGATGATTTCAGTGTTGGATTTATCTACTTCTTCCCCTGGGTCTGTGGTGAATTCAGGTTGGGATCTTTGGTGTGGTGTCAGTGGTTCACAGGAACTGTCGCTGAAAAGTCGCGGTGGTCGTCTCCCTTACCAAGGTGGTGGTGGGGGTAGGGGTGAAGGGTAAGGGGTGAGGGTGGGGTTGTATCATATTCGATCTGGCTCCGCGACGGAGCGATTACTGTTGTTAGTAGTAGGGGAGGGGGTAGTGGGGTGAGGGTGGGGGGCTTAGTAAGTAGTGTCCTTAGAAAGTTGATCAGAACAGACATTGTTGGACTCAGAAATACAAGAAGGCTAATTGGTGATCAAGGGGTGGGACCTGGGAAATCAACCTGTCTCTCCTATGTTTTATACCAAGGCAGCCCGGGCAATGCCCTGCTCTTCACGATTTTCAACTGCTGTGGGATCTTTAGTGTGCGCAGCCCGAAGACACACGGGACCGACTCGTTTTTCGTCCCCTTCCGAAGAATTAGACGTTCTTTTCGATTTTCCGGTCAAACTGAGAAGAAAAGTCGAGGAAGACATTGTAGATGTTGGGACCAAAACCAAATACAGACCAAACTTACCATTTCATTCTGGGTTTCACTCACTATTCCCATGGACAAGAAGAGAGACATTGACTGAGTAAGCGCCTGCATCCAACAGCGACACGAACAAACAGGAGAGCGGCTGTTTGTTTTTCCCCCAACGAATCTTCCGTAATCCTTATCGATCGGTTGCGTCATGTGTTATCAACAAAAACGCTCGTGTTTACCAGAAAATTACTGATATATACATCAATCCTGTAAATATACAGGTTGATAATAAGCATGCCGTACATATCCTGTATTTCTGTTCATGTACCTGCTGTACTTCAATTTCCTTTTGATGATCTCTGGGAGCATTTTACGTTGGACAGCTAATTCCTTTAGCACGCTTTCACTGGTTCTTTTGTCTGTCCATTTTATTCTGAGAAGACGCCTGTAGAACCACATTTCTGCTCCGTTTATTTCATTTTCGTCATCTTCCTTCAAAGTTCAGGCTTTACATCCGTACACGACAACAAGCCAAATTAAGCAGCGCAAATTTGTTATTTTCGGTTTCGTTGGTATTGCCTCTGTCTTTCCATATGTTCTTCAACTGGACCATTTTTTTGCTTGGCCATGCCTATTCTTGATATGATGTCCCTGCTGCAAGATCTTGTGTTGGTATTGACAGAGCCCAAGTACTTGAAGTTGTCCACGTTTTAGCAGCTCTGTTTTATGAACTTGATGACATTGGTCCTGCATGGGAGAGTCGAGGTAAAGAGAAAAAAGGAAGGCCAGCAAAATCCTTCAGCAAAATCCTCAACATCGCTGACGCCTGCAAACTGGGTGCTCCATTACATCATACGCAGGAGCAGAGACCGTGTCGCCTGACAATCCTTCGTGACAAAGAGTGGAGTTTCCACCGTCGCCCACGGCGATGGAGATAGATGAGATGAGATCTATCCTGTAACGGAACCATCTGACGATTAATGGCCATCTACAGTCCCAGTCCCCTACACTCACATCATCATCATCATCATCATCATCATCATCATCATCATCATCATCATCATCATCATCATCATCATCACTATTATCATTTAAAGCCCAGCCGACTGGGTAGAACCATATCATGGTTATAACCGTTTTAAAGCACACAATACTTCAACAAGAACAAAAGGAAAAGAAATTAATCACACAACATATCAATGCATTCGCACACATGAACTCCGGAGGTGCCCCTGGCGTTGACCACTCCGTCCAATTTATCGCACAGCGGAGTTACAAAAAACATACCTGAATACACATTTAAACATAACTAAGGACATTAACATTAACATAAAAACGGGTCTAAATTACCTAAAAATTGCTTCCGCATATCTCATGTTTCCCTAGAGCCAAAAGAGCACTTAACATATGTACCTAATTATAAATCCTAGGAAAAAGTATGTAAGCCTTTATGGAACGCATACAGGTGAATGGACCAGCAAGGCAGGAAATGACAGGAAGAAATGACAGAAAACAAAGGAGGAAGAAAGAAACAGAGAGAATGACAGAAGAGAGGAAATTTCTAGCGGAGAATGTCCAGAAGGTGGGGGATACTATTTATACTGAAAGATCCCCCGGCATCCCTACGGGGGAACGCTCACATGATAGGTCTTTTGGATCCTGACTTCAGGGAGTGGAAAACTCTACAGGAAACCCAGAAGGTTTAAGTCAGAGATATCTGGTCTACAGATGCCTTCCCATAAACCATGGTGTCATACACTTTCAGTTTCTCAAGACAACGTCTCCGCCTTCGGAACTAATTCTTCCAAATGCACTAACGTCACAGGTGTCAAGTGTATGGTGATCATGGCACATGCCTTTAGCCTGCAAATAAACCCATGAGCTGACCAAGTCTTGAGGCCCTACCTAGCCTATGTTTTATCTGGTCTATATTTTATGCTGGTATGTGTGCGCTGTGCTGGCGGCGACACGGCCAATTCACGCTCTCTCCCTTACTTTTTACTTTTCTTGTGTTGTTGTGACTTTCTACGTCTAAATTTTTGCTGAAAGATGGATGACTGTTCAAGGAATGTGTTAGTATGTCTTATCATGTGTGCCTGCTTTTAACGGAGACCGAGTGCCAAGAAACAAGTTCCACGTCAACTGGCAGCAAGATTCAATACAACATGGCCGAGCTTCTACTCCTCCGGTCATCGCCGCTGGTTAGACGGCCAACGTCTCAACTACCTGAAGAAATGAAGGTCAGGAAAAGGGGAAAGAAAGGAGGTGTCAAGGCTAGAAATAAAAGGAGAGGGGACAAACCCATCCTCCCTAAAATAGCGATGAGCAATGTGCAATCTTTGAATAAGAAAATGGATGAACTACACGCTAGGGTAAAATATGACAATGTGTTGAAAACATGTAGTCTGATGTGTTTCACAGAAACGTGGCTACAAGGCAAGATGGATGTTGATATTGATGGATTCTCTATATTAAGAGGGGACAGAAGCAAGAAAATCACAGGTAAAAAGAGGGGGGGGGGGGGAGGCGTGTGTCTGTACTTTAATGAAAAATGGTGTCACAAGAAAAATGCAACTGTGAAAACTGAAATGTGTACCCCTGACATAGAAATTCTTACGGTCAGCTTTCGACCGTACTACTTGCCGAGGGAATTCCCCCACGTGATCGTAACAGTGGTCTACATCCCACCAAGCGCAAGCGCACGTGAAGCAGTGAACACATTGGCGTGTCATACCGCTGACATTGACTCGAAATCGCCTGACGCACTAAAAATCATCACCGGTGATTTCAACCACTGCACCCTCAAGAAAAAAGATCTACCTGGGTATTACCAACAAGTCACTTGTGCAACTAGGGGCAAGAATACATTATTAGACTTGTGTTATGCAAATGTCCAAGATGCTTATCAGTCAGTCGCTACGGGGCCGCTTGGACGCTCTGACCACTATATCGTCCAGCTACTCCCCCGCTACAGACCTGTCGTCCGGAGGGAACCACCCAAGCGGCGCACCGTCAAGGTGTGGTCAACAGAAGCCTGCGAGGCCCTGCAAGGGGCATTGGACTGTACTGATTGGGACATGTTTATGCATAGTAGTGACAACCTTGATGAACTCGTAGATGTCACCACTGAATATATTAACTTTTGTGTTGACACTGCCATTCCAGAAAAGAAAATGAAAGTGTATGCAAATTCAAAGCCATGGATAACAGGGGATATAGTTAAAGCATTAAAACATAAAAAAGAAGTCTTTGTGGAGGGGGACAAGGCAAAAAGCAGGGAAGCGCAAAAACAGCTTGATGGGGAAATTAAGAGAGGGAAGGAAGAGTACAAGAAAAAGGTGGAGAAGGACTTTGCTGGTAACAACATGAAGAAAGTTTGGAACAACATTAAACTGATGAGTGGGTATGCAAAGAAGGGACAAAGTGAGGCACAGCCAGACCCTGCCAACAACAAAGACAGAGCCAATGAACTCAACAAGTTTTATTGTAGATTTGATAGTAAAGATTTT
>JAPXFY010003354.1:0-7500 GCA_030674185.1 Monoplex corrugatus
GGAAAACGTCAAATAAAAACGTGATTTGTCTCAGGCTTGTTATGGTTGTAGTCTGCAGTCCTGAAATCATACGTCATTCTGCACAAAACAGAACAAAAAATTGTCTGCACACGTAGAACGCACGCACAAACACCACACATGTACATACACACACAACACACACACACAATGCGGCGCACACCACACACCACACACACATGCACGCACACACACACACACACACACACCCACACACACACACACACACACACACACACACCAAGCAAGCAAGCAAACAAGCGCTCTCTCTCTCACTTTTCTCGCTGAGTAAACACAAAAATCACAAATATTGAAAATGTTCAATTTGCGTTTATTGACTTTTTCTCTGACTTCAAGACACCATTGAGCATACAAACAAATAGCAACAACAACAAAATCATACAACATCAATGATCACTGATAGACTGTCGGGTTGGCTCCAAAATAGTTTTCTGCTTGTTGACATCACAAACTGTACATGTCTCAAATACCCCAAGCTGGTTAAATACACCTTGTGGGTTGGTACAAGGCAGTGGTCTATAGCATTACCTCTTTGGCTACAATGGTCTATAGCATTACCTCTTTGGCTACAATGGTCTATAGCATTATCTTTGGCTACAATGTCTACATTACTCTTTGGCAATGGTCTATAGCATTACCTCTTTGCTGCAATGGTCTATAGCATTACCTCTTTGCCTGCAATGGTCTATAGCATACTCTTTGCTCAATGTCTATAGCATTCCTCTTTGCCTACAATGGTCTATAGCATACCCCTTTGCCTACAATGGTCTATAGCATTACCTTTGCCTACAATGGTCTATAGCATTACCTCTTTGCCTACAATGGTCTATAGCATTACCCCTTTGCCTACAATGGTCTATAGCATTACCCCTTTGCCTACAATGGTCTAGCATTACCTCTTTGCCTACAATGGTCTATAGCATTACCTCTTTGCCTATCTGCCACACCAAACTGTTATTGCTGTCAGTGACAAATGATCGTATTACTGTGAACGACGAAACTATTTTCATTCTGTAGGTCTGCATAAAAACAGCAAATAAATGAATCACCAAAGGAAATAAGAGGGAAGCAGGGAGAATTTTAAACAGAGGAATGTTCTGAGCTTGCAATTCTGTGCCTTGTGGCTGCGTGTATACTAGCTGAATGGGTAGCGCAAATGTGATGGTTTTGAGAAATTCTACAAGGGAGATAACTCCGTGACTCTCAAGAGTTATGTTACTTAGTTAATAAATAAAGAATAATCAATTGATAAAGAAAAGGACAGGAGCGATAAATAATTAAAAAAGATTAAATGAGGGCTTGAAGGACCATTCAGAAATGAGTTTACCAAATGAGTGATCGCTGACTGATTATGAACATGGCAGGACAAACACATGTAGATGTATGACTGATTATGAACATGGCAGGACAAACACATGTAGACGTATGACTGATTATGAACATGGCAGGACAAACACATGTAGATGTATGACTATTATGAACATGGCAGGACAAACACATGTAGATGTATGACTAATTATGAACATGGCAGGACAAACACATGTAATGTCATGACTAATTATAACATGGCAGGACAAACACATGTAGATGTATGACTGATTATGAACATGGCAGGACAAACACATGTAGATGTATGACTAATTATGAACATGGCAGGACAAACACATGTAGATGTATGACTGAATTATAACATGGCAGGACAAACACATGTAGATGTATGACTGATTATAACATGGCAGGACAAACACATGTAGATGTATACTGATTATGAACATGGCAGGACAAACACATGTAGATGTATGACTAAATTATGAACATGGCAGGACAAACACATGTAGATGTATGACTAATTATGAACATGGCAGGACAAACACATGTAGATGTATGACTGATTATGAACATGGCAGGACAAACACATGTAGATGTATGACTGATTATGAACATGGCAGGACAAACACATGTAGATGTATGACTGATTATGAACATGGCAGGACAAACACATGTAGATGTATGACTGATTATGAACATGGCAGGACAAACACATGTAGATGTATGACTGATTATGAACATGGCAGGACAAACACATGTAGATGATTACTTGATTATGTAAACATGGCAGGTACAAACGATGTAGATGTATGACTGATTATGAACATGGCAGACAAACACAATGTACAGTGATCACGACTGATTATGAACATGGCAGGACAAAACACATGTAGATTATGACTGATTAAAACATGGCAGAACAAACACATGTAGTATGTGTGTGACTGATTATGAACATGGGCAGGACAAACAGCATGAGATGTTGCTGATTATGACATGGCAGGTACAAACACATGTAGATGTGTGACTGATTATGAACATGGCAGGACAAACCATGTAGATGTGTGACTGATTATGAACATGGCAGGACAAACACATGTAGATGTATGACTGATTATAAACATGGCAGGACAAACACATGTAGATGTACACCGCTCCGGGAAACTGAGATTAACATTGTTAGTAACGACGTAACATCATATGCAGTGTTCGTATACGTATGCACACACACACACCGCACGCACACACACAACACACACACACATATTCTCACACACACACACACACCACACAACACACACACACACACACACACACACAAACACCACACACACACGCACACACACACACATACACACACACATAATACATATATGTATGTATGCGTGTGTGTGTTTCGTTCTTTAATTTAACGTCTGTTCACTATGAGTGATATTAGACGGTGCGTGTGTGTGTGTGAATGTGTGTGTGTGTGCGCGCGCGCGCGCGCGTGTGTGTGTGTGTGTGTGCATGTATGTCTGTCTCTGTGTGTGTTTGTGTTTATGCGCGCGAGCATGTGTCTGTGATGCGGGTGTGCGTGTGCGTGTGTGTATGTGTATGTTTGTGTGTGCGTGTATGTGTGTGAGTGCGTGTGTGTGTATGTGTGTGTGTGTGTGCGTGCATGCGTGTGTGTGTGTGTGTGTGTGTGTGTGTGTGTGTGTGTGTGTGTGTGTGTGTGTGTGTGTGTGTGTGTGTGTGTGTGAAAGAACAATACCTACAACAATGTGTCCCTTAAATAACAAAACCTACAAACTATTGATAACCAAAATGTTGATGTAAAGCTACTGCTGACACCAAAGCACACCAGAAAACAACAAACAAACAAACTGAAAATAACGGAAAATAATACATAATAAAATTAGCGGTTACTCTTAATCCTGTGACTTTCTCACCCTATCCACCAGCATCCAGCACCGTCAGCCATGACGGCGAAACAAACTTACCATTTCACTCCCTCACCCTATCCACCACGCATCCAGCACTGTCAGCACTCCCTCACCCTATCCACCAGCATCCAGCACTGTCAGCCATGACGGCGAAACAAACTTACCATTTCATCCCTCACCCTATCCACCCAGCATCCAGCCCTGTATCCATGACGACAAAGCAAACTTACCATTTCATCCCTCACCCTATCCACCAACTTCCTACATGAAGCTGGTGGATAGGGTGAGGAAGCCAGAGTGTTCAGCTTTTGCAGTTGGCGGTGTAGATGCGGGGGTGAAAGGGTTAAAATGGAGGAATACTACGGGACAAGGAAATGGAGATTGTTGTCGTGATGCTCGGTTGCTCAGAGAAAATGAAGATGAAGGCGACCAAGTCATTGTCCCCTTCAGTTTGAGACATCAACTGATGGGTTGGTTCTCTACATCTTTCATAATCTTCCTAAGTTTGAGAATTGCATACACTTGCAGTGTTGATCAGACAACGTAACACCACCTTCAAAAGGCCTGTATTACTTCATACTGACAGTCGACAATGTGCGCCTTATGTTTTCAAATGAAGCCATTGCACCATGAATTATGAGTAACGTCTGGTTTCGTTAAAAAATGTACATTTACATGACAGTATCAAGTCAGTGGTGGATGTTACATGGAGGTGGTGTTGCAAGTGGGGGTGGGTGGTGGTGGTGGTGTGAGTGCCCATGATGGAGTGTTGGGTGCGGGGTTGTGGTGGTCTGGGGTGGAGTTGTGGGTGAGTGTGTGGTGTGGGTGGTGTGGTATGGGTGCTGTGGTGTGCGATGGATGTGGAAGTGGTGGTGTGGGTTGAGAGGGTGTTGTTGATGTAGGTGGTGGTGTGTGGTGGTGTGGAGGTGTGCGTCTGGTGTGGTGGGGGTGTGTGGTGATGGAGTGGGTGTGGTATGGGGTGTGTGGTGTGGGTGTCGTGGATGTGGTGTGGGTGTGGGGTGGTGTGGGGTGTGGTGTGGTTGATGAGGTGTGGGTGGTGTCGGGTGTGTGGAGGTGTGTAGTTGGGTGGTGTGGGTTGATGGGGTGTGGGGTGTAGATGGTGGGTGTGGTGTGGGGAGGTGTGTCGGATGTTGTGTGTGGAGTGTGAGATGTGTGGTTGGTTGTGGTGGGTGGGTATGCTGGATGGTGTGGGTGTGGTGTGGGTGTGTTGTGTGGTGGGTATGTGTGGTGGTGGTGGTTGGATGTGGGTGGTGTGTTTGTGTGGTGTGTGGATGTGGTGGTGAGGTGTGGGTGTGGATGGTGTGTGTGTGGTTGGGTTGATGTGGTGTGGGTGGTGTGGTAAGTGGTGTGTGGTGTCATGTTGTGGGTGGTTTGTGTGGGTGGTGTGAGAGTGGTGTGGTGTGGTGGTGTGAGTGAGGTGGTGTGTGGTGTAGTGGTGGGTGTGGTGGTGTGGGAGTGTGATTGGGTGGTGATTGTGGTGGAGGTGGTGTGGTTTTGTGGTGTATGTGTGGGTGGGTGGTGGGTGTGGTGTGTGAGTGTTGTGGATGGTGTGGGTGTGGTGTGTGTGTGTGGTAGTGTGGTGGGGTGGTGGTGGTGTGGGTGTGGTTGTCAGTGGTTGGTGTGTGGGTGGTGTATGTGGGTGGGTGGTGTGGTGATGTGGTATGTGTTAGGTGTGTGGTGTATGATGAGGTGGTGTTGTGGTGTGTAGGTGGTGGTGTGGAGTGTGAGGTGTGGTTGGTGTGTGATGAGGGGATTGTGGTGTAGGTTGTGGGGTGTGGTGTGGTGTTTGGATGGTGTATGCGTGGTGGGGTGGGTGGTTGGGATGTGGTGAGTGAGTGTCCATGTTGGATGGTGTGGTGTGGGTGGTGTGGATGTAGGTAGTGTGGATGTGGGTGGTGTGGATGGTGGGTGTGGGTGTGGTTGATGAGGTGTGGGAGGTGTGGGGGTGGTGTGGGTGTTGTGGTAAGTGTGGGGTGGTGTGCGTGTGGGTGATGTGGTAAATGTAGGTTTAGTGGTGTGGGCGTCCATGTGGGTGGTTGTGGTGTGGGTGGGTGTGAGTGTGGGAGGTGTGGAGGTGTGGTGTTGGTTTGGTGTGATTGAGGGGATGTTGTAGGTGTAGGTTTTGGGGTGAGTGTGGGTGGTGTGGAGGTGTGCGTATGGGTGGTGGAATGGTGGAGATGTGAGAGGTGTGGTTGGTTGGTGTGTGGGTGATGTATATGTGGGTGGTGTAGGTGTTGGTGTGGTTGGTGGTGTGGATGGTGTGTGGTGTGAGGTGTAGAGGTGTGAGAGGTGAAGGTGGTGGTGGGGTGGGTGGTTGGGATGTGGGTGGGGTGAGTGTCCATGTTGATGTGTGGGTGTGAGTGGTGTGGATGAGGGTGGTGGGGTGTGGGTGGTGGGGTGTGGGTGTGGTTGATGTGGAGGTGTGGGTGAGGTGGGATGGTGTGGGTGGTGGTGTGTGGTAGTTTGTGGGTGGTGTGGTGCCCATGTTGGTGGTTGAGGTGTGGGTGTGGATGATTGTGGATGTGAGTGGTGTGGAGATGTGGGTGTGTGGTGTGGGTGTGGGGTGTGTGATTGAGGGGTGTTGTGGCTGTGGGTGGTGTGGTGTGCGTTTGGTGGTGGTGGTGTGTGTGGTGGTGGAGAGATGGTGTGAGAGGTGTGGTGGGTGGTGGGTGGTGTGCATGTGTGTGTGGTGGGTGTTGGTGTGGTTGGTGGTGTGGATGGTGTGTGTGGTGTAGGTGTAGAGGTGTAGATGGTGTGGTGGTGGGGTAGTGTGGGTGTTTGGGATGTGGGTGGTGTGAGTGTCCGTATGGATGGTGTGGGTGGTTGGGATGTGGGTGGTGTGAGTGTCCGTATGTATGATGTGGGTGGTGTGGTGTGGGTGTGGTTGATGTGGATGTGTGGATGGTGTGTGGTGTGGGTGTGAGAGGTGTAGAGGTATGAGTGGTGTGGGTGGTGGGTGGTTGTGGGTGGTGTGAGTGTCCGTGTGAATGGTGTGGGTGTGAATGTGTGTAGGTGGTGTGGGTGTGGGTAGTGGGTGTGGGTAATGTGGAGGTGTGGTGTCGTAAATGTGGGTGGTGCGAGTGTCCGTGTGAATGGTGTGGGTGTTGATGGTGTGGGTGTGGATGATGTGGGTGTGGGTGTGTGGGTGGTGTGGGTGTATGTGATGTGGGTGTTGGTATGGGTGGTGATGGTGTGGTAGTGTGGATATGGGTAGTCGGGTGTGGGTGGTGGGATGTGGGTGTGGGTTATGTGGTGTGGGTAGTGTTGGGTGGGGTGATGTGGGTGTGGGTGTAGTTGGTGGTGTGGTATGTGTGGTGTGGGTTGTGTGGGTGGTGTGGATGTGGGTGTGTGTGGGTGTGGGTTGTGTGGTGTGGGTGGTATGGTTGGTGTTGGTGGTGGGGTGTGGGTGTGGGTGGGTGGGGTGTGGGTGTGGGTGGTGTTGGTGTGTGGATAGTGTGTTTGTGGGTGGTGGGTATGGGTGTGGTGGTGTGGATGTTGGATGGTGTGTGGTGTTGTATGGGTGGTGGGTGTGGGTCGTTCGGTGTGGGGTGCGTGGTGGGGTGGGGTGGTGGATTGGTGGGTGTTTGTGTGGGTGGTGTGGGTGTGGAGGGTGGGTGTGGGTTTTGTTTGGGTGTGGGGGTTTGTGGGTGTGGGTGTATGTTTGTGGGGTGTAGGGTGTGTGGGGTGTGTGTGGCATATCGAACCTGGGACCTATCGAACCTGGGACGTATCAAACCTTACTAAAAAAAAAAAATACTTTTCAGCTGTTTTAAGGAATATGTAATCCAGTTACAGACTGTGTCAATGCACTGCGCGGTTTGATTTTTGTCACCAACCCTTCATCGCGCCTTCAACAATTCTTGCCACAAACCCCGCCCAGGCAGTTCGACACTAGTGGGCGCTTCCAAACCAGCCAGCAAGCCAATCAGTGTGCCTCGGGCACAATAAATCCCGCCCAGGCAGTTCGACACTTGGAAGTGGTGGGTGCTCCACAGACGACAGCAAGCCAATCAGTCGCTTCGGGCACATTAAACACCGCCCAGGCAGTTGAACACTAGGAACTGGTAGGCATTTCAAAACCAGCCAAGAAACCACGCCCAAGGATCAGCCAATCAACGAAACGATGTTTCTCACGTGGATCTTACACCCACCCACCTACGTCGTGACTGTCGTCTTATCAACGCAC
>JAPXFY010003354.1:10000-15000 GCA_030674185.1 Monoplex corrugatus
GTAGCAGTAGTGGTAGTAGTAGCAGTAGTGTAGTAGTAGTAGCAGTAGTAGTAGTATATAGCAGTAGCAGTAGTAGCAGCAGTAGTAGTAGCAGCAGCAGTAGCAGCAGCAGTAGTAGCAGCAGTAGTAGTAGTAGCGTAGTAGTGGTAGTAGTAGTAGTAGTAGTAGTAGTGGTAGTAGTAGCAGTAGTAGCAGTAGCAGTGGTAGCAGTAGTAGTGGTAGTAGTAGCAGTAGTAGCAGTAGCAGTAGTAGTAGTAGCACAGTAGTAGTAATAGTAATAATGTCAGTATCATTGTTAATAACAGTAAAATCATTATTATTATTATATTATTATTATTATTGTTATTATGATTATGATTATTATGATTTGGTATTATTATTATTATAATAATTATTTAACAGATGATATAGAAATAATAATAATAATTATAATAATAATAATATGATAATGATTTTACTGTTATTAACAATGATACTGACACTATTACTACTACTACTACTACTACTGCTACTGCCACTACTACTACTACTACTACTACTACTATTTACTACTAGTAATGATAATAACACTTCCACTACTACTACTACTATACTACTACTTCCACTACCGATAATAATAACGATATCACCTATATTGTGCAAACAGCCCGAGTCCTATTTGTAACACTTTATAGGAATAACAGGAAAACGTTCAGTCCAAGTACAACAGACACTGACAAAACAAAATGATTATTGGAAACCATGCAGAACAACTGTCAAGGAACATAAAAATAATACACACACACACACACACACACACACACACACACACACACACACACACACACACACACACACACACACACACACACATGCATGCACGCATGCACGCACGCACGCATACACCACACACACCACACACACACACACACACCACACACACACACACACACACACGCATGCAAACACGCACGCACCACGCACACACACACACACACATAGACACAGGCACGCACGCACGCACACATCACAAAGAACGCATACAGGGCTTGAGAAAGGTTCATAGAAAGAAATGTATCATCTGTTCTGAAAATGTTTCTTTGATGCTAATCGCTTGATGTTGTGCAACCACAATCACCACCACCACCACCACCACTGCCACCACTACCACCACCATAACTACCGTCACCATCCTCATTACCACTCACCACCACCACCACCACCACACAACCGGGCCTGACGAACAAAAAACACCATGACTGTAGCGGAAAATCATACCAGATGTGGCCCTCTTTCCGAAATTTCGTCATCTGCTACGAGAGCTCAACAGACTGACAAACAGCCGACTAATTCGCAGAATAAAAAAAAATTATCGGTCCAATTTTTTTCATTTTCTCGGAGAGCACATTTTTCTCGGAATCAGCATTTCAGTTTTATCGGATTTGTGAGAAAATGGGAAAATTGGGAGCCCTGCATATTAAGTTTTGCCCTCTGTCGCACATTCAGTATTATTCTTAATGCATTGGGTACGTTGAAACCATTATGTTGTAACACCCTTGAATGCTGGTTGTTTTTAAACATTTTTTGGAGATATCTACCCATTGCAAATGACAACAACACGGCAGTCCATGTTCAAATCTTCAATAGTAAAAAAGATCATTTTAAGAAAAATGTTAGAAGGAGTACATCTTCTTTATCAATCTATTGTCTATCAGTTTATCCTCCTGTATTTTTCAGAGTAGAAAACGGGTCCTGCTAACAGTTCACATATTCTAAAATATTATGCGACTACGAAGCATACTTATTAACAATAATAACTATGTGGCGCCAAATCGTGAAAATTTAAATCAAAGCACACACACCTACCAGATATATATATACGCATGCAATCCACGTAGACTACAATATACAGGGTGAAAAAAAGTATGTTGTACGGGTCTTAATGTATTGGCCCAAATAGAGTGTTCCCACTTATAATGGTTATTTACAGGGGGAAAATATCTTGTACGGGCCTTAAATGTATCGGCCCAAATTGATTATTGGTTCTATATAACATTCAAGGACTCTCTTCCTGATGTTAATTGATAAGCATTTGTTGGTAAGAATGCTTGTCATCATCTTGAATGCTGTTTTGGCTTGGCCGATTCTGCCGGTTATTTCCGTTGTGCATCTGCCGTCTGATGAAATGACCGTTCCCAGGTATTTGAACTTATCAACCAGTGTCAAGGTTGTGCCATTTGCTGTTATTTTGCATGAGGGGATTTCATGTTTTTTACTGATCACCATGACTTCAGTCTTCCTACTGTTTAGTTCCAACCCATTACACTACTCCCACTCTATAAAACACCACTTCTATGCTGATGACACCCAACTTCTAGACAGTGACACACCAGACAATATACAGCACCTTTTGACTCGCACCACTGAGTGTTACTCGGACATTAAGAACTGGATGACGTTCAACAAACTTCAGCTTAATGACAAGACAGAAGCTATCCTCATTGGCACCCATCAGAAACTTTCTCAGCTGCCTCCTCTTTCTCTCCCATTATGTAACACATCAGTCCCAATTTCTGATTCAGCTAAAAACCTTGGTGTCTGCATTGACTCTACCCTGTCCATGAACAACTTTGTTTCTCAAACTGCCAGATCTTGTTACTATCACCTCCATCGTATAAGCCTGATCAGGAAGAATCTCTCTGTCGAAACAACTGCAAAACTCGTTCTCTCCTTCATAATGTCTCGCATTGACTATTGCAATTCACTCCTGTCTGGTCTTCCTGCCTCCACCATTCACATCCTGCAGCGCATTCAAAACAATGCTGCCACGCCTTGTACTAAAAAAGAAAAAAGCTGACCACATATCTCCTCTCCTGGCACAACTTCACTGGCTCCCTGTATCAAAGCGCATACAGTACAAACTAGACACCGTGTGCTACAAAAGCCTCAATAACGCAGCCCCCGATTACCTGTCAAGCCTACTTGAGATCTATCTTCCCTCACGTACCCTCCGCTCTGCCTCCGATCCTCTGACTTTTCGCTTTCCACGCACTAAGCTCAATACCTATGGTCCACGAGCCTTCTCTGTTTCTGGTCCACTTTCCTGGAACAAACTTCCTCTCTCAGTCCGTCAGCAACCTACTTTTGTCTCCTTCAAGTCCGCTCTCAAAACTCACCTTTTCTCCTCCGCATAAAATCCTGACCTCACTCAATTCCCTCTGCAGCCTGTCTCCACTCGGAGGGGAATCACATTGTAATATATAATTGTATATAGTATGCTCTCTATAATTTTCCATTGCTTTTATTCTTTCTCCCCATTTATAGTCGTGTGCGTGTGCGTGTGCGTGTGCGTATGTGTGTGTGTGTGTGTGCGTGTGCGTGCGTGTGCGTGCGTGCGTGCGTGCGTGTGTGTGCGTGCGTGCGTGTGTGTCTGTTTTAGCGCTTAGATTTGATTTTATCAAGATTTTGCGCTATATAAAATATTGTATATTATATTATATTATTACCTTTGCTTTCTATTTCTAGAATATTCACAAGGTTTTGTAGGTCCCTTTCATTTTCTGCAATTAGCACGGTGTCATCTGCGTATCGAATGTTGTTTATCATTTTCCCTCCAACCTTTTAATCCAGGATCTTCTTCTAGGTTTCTCATGATGTTTTCGCTGTAAAGTGAAAACAGATCTGGTGACAGAACACAACCCTGTATGACTCCTCTTTTGATGTTTTAGAAAGAGCTTACATTGTCTTCTATTCACATTGCAGCTGTTTGTTCCCAGTACATATTCCTGATTATTCGTAGATCTTTTCCATCATCATTGAGTCTCTCCAGTTAGTTGATCAATTCTTCATGTCGTACCTGATCGAAAGCCTTGGTATAGTCAACAAAGCATAAATACAAATCCTTATTCATCTCAATTGACCTCTCTATGATAGTTCTTAGGATGTATATGGCATTAATAGTTCCTTTCCCCTCCACAAATCCACACTGTTCTTCTGCTATTTCTCTTTTGATTCTATTCCTTGTCCTCATCATGATAATTCTTAACAGGATTTTTGTTACATGACTCATCAAACTGACTGTGCGATGGAGTTCGCATTCTATAGCCCTTGTCTTCTTTGGAAGTGCAATGAAAATTGATTTTGACATATCTTTGGGGATTTTTCCAGTGTCGTAAATTTCATTTAGGAGGACTGTTATTTTTGCTAAACCAAATTTCTCCAGGGCGTCAATCATCTCTGTAGTAATGTTGTCTGGTCCTGGGGCTTTTCCTGGTTTCGCGAGGGGGTTATAAACTGAAATTGAGAATGTCATGCAATGCAATTGAGCGTCGGATTCACATGCTAATGTTTGTGGGTTCGAATCCCGGGGTGCGCTACATTAAAACTGGCCTTGTCACCATCCTATCTTTACATCATTGTTGTTCTGGTGGTGTCAATATAGGATTAGATAGGTCTCCCTTCCCCCGCTTTCCTGGGATGGTTATCCCCGTTGGCCATATCACCTTAGGTGGGTGTCGACGTAAAAACCGAACCAAATCAATAAAATCAGTCACGCAATTGGCAAACACAATGCAAATCGTGAATCCAGTCCGGCTGCCTCCCCCCCCTTCCTTGAAGGAAACACACACAAAAGCCTGCAACACAACACACAACAAAGACATCGCCCCCTCCCCCTTCCTCCCTCCACAGAAGGGGAGAGAGGAAGGGGACCCTCCAAAACACAGAGAGAGGGGGGAGAGAGACAGACAGAGAGAAGAGAGAGAAAAAACTAGTTAACAACACGTATCGGCACCACACACACACACGTCATCACTCCCTGCTACACCATCACACAGAAAACTCCAGGCCGAGCTGACAGTGGCCGCCATTTTGGGACCTACCAGCGCTCAGCAGTCTGTTGTTTACTCTGTGTAAATGAGTGACGGACAGAGGGGAAAGCCAGGCTGTACCGTTTAAATATTTTTTTCAAAGAAATCTCTGTTGACCCATTATTAGCGTGCGTGTGGTGAGTGTGTGTGCGT
>JAPXFY010000335.1:0-7500 GCA_030674185.1 Monoplex corrugatus
ATATAACAATAATAAATAGAGGATTACTAAATATAGCGAAAAAGAAATCTCAAAATCACCCAGACTGACCATCAACTCGTTTTCTTCTCTCATGGTGATGCCAGGGGCTCTTTCAGTACAAATAGTATCCCAACCTTCTGAGAATTCTATGCTCGAAATGTCCTCTTTCTATGTCTATTTGTTTCTGCCTTGTTCCTTTGCTTTCTGTCATTTCTTCCTATCATTTTCTGCCTTGCTGGTCCATTCACCTGTATGTGTTGGATAAAGTCTTACGTGCTTTCTGTTAGGATTGAGAAGTGGATACATGTGTTGGGGAGGTGTGATAAGCTGAGGCGGTTTTAGGCGATTTGGGCCCGCTTTTGTGTATGTTTTGGTGTCCTTGATTGTGCTTGGGTTTGCGTTTAGTTGTTTTTTTTTTTATCCTCAGTGTGATAGATTGGACGGAGTGATCAACGCCAGGGGTATCTCCTTGGAATATGTATTGATACGTGTCCTTAACTTTCTTTTCCTTCCTTTTTTTTTTCCTGTTGAAGTATTGTGTATGTTTTGACACGGTCATAGCCCTGATATGATGACTCTAACACAATCGTGCTGGGGTTTAAACAGAAAATAGCAATAACTTTCTTTTCTGGGTTTGTTGCTCGTCTTGACACCAGCGACTTTAGCCCGTTTTGTCTGAGCAGGTCACGCATAAAATATACACTGCTGACTGTGACGAGAAAGTTTTTGAAGAAAGAATAAGAATTAGATAGCAATGCCGTAAGCTGGCTGGCATTTGGCTGTCGAAGTTCGTGCGTCTCTCGCTAAAATAGTACGCGCCATACGATTTAGTGACAGATCGTCCGTACTGCCTTGACAAGACATTTGTCGGTGCATGTAACCGATATCGGCTCTTGAAATTAACTCTTTCACTCCCTCACCATATCCACCAGCTTCTTCGCATGCAAGCTGGTGCTTAGAGGTTTAGAGAGTGAAGGGGTTAACTTGGGCGTTGCTCCTGGCCCACATTTTCTGCTTTGTTGTCTGTCGTTGTTTTGATATCTCTGCCAATTGATAAAAGTCTTCGTTTATTTATGTTTTTTTTTTTATATATACATTTGTTTCCCTTTTGTGTTGTTTCAACAGAAACTAGATTCATGACTGCTGCTGCTTTCCTGTTCTGATTTATCTTTTCAGGGTAATAACTTTTGGTTCATGTATATATAGGCGTGTATATAAATAAGTGTCCTTTGGTTATATTTAATGTCGAAATACTTTCAAACGCACGCATTTAGAGATGTGTAGAACAATGCATATTCTTTAAAATTATTGATTAAGTGGGAGAATGAGTATAGTGGGGGTAGAAGATGACAACCAGGAAGAAGAGACGAAGAAAAAAACCCATACAATCATATCGCTGTTTGAAGATAATCTGTCTGTCTTTCTGTCTGTCTGTCTGTCCCTCTCTCTCTCTCTTTCTCTCTCTCTCTTTCTCTCTCTCTCTCTCTCTGTCTCTCTCTTTTCACATACGCACACACACACACACGTTCTCTCTCTCTTTCTCTCTCTCTCTTTCTCTCTCTCTCTTTCTCTGTCTATCTCTCTCTCTCTCTCTCTTATTGTCTCCTTTTCTCTCTCTTTCTTTCTTTCTCTCTCAAACACACACAGATTCTCTGTCTGTATGTGTGTCTGTGTGCGTGTGTGTGTGTGTCTCTGTCTCTCTGTCACACACCCACTCTCTCTCTCTGTCATTCTTTCTTTCTCTCTCTCTCACATATTCTCTCTCTCTCTCCCCCTCTCTCTCTCTCTCTCCCTCTCCCTCTCCACCCCCTCTCTCTCTCTTTCTCTTTCGCGGGCTGGTGATAAAGCCGTTGATTCAAGGTATGATATCTCGAGTTCAATCCCAGCCTGCAACATTGAAAACTGGTCTGTTCGCTGCCCATCTTAATGTTTCCATCATTCTGGTGGTGTCAGCTCAGTGTTTCATAGGTCCTTTCTCCTTCACTTCCCATCCCATTTCAAGGTCATGCCAGCGCACAGAGTTTGGCAGGGACTCAAGGAGTCTTCCAGATGATGGCTGGCAGATATGGGTTGAGCGCATATGGAATTGTCTGAGCGCGATGAATGCCTTCTTGAACAAACTCCATCCTGTGTGTATGTAATATTGAGTACTGCTGGAGAAACGGTGATCAGTTAAGGGGGGATATGTCCAATTTTTGCATAGTGTTAATCATGATGGATATTCTGGATTATTTATTTGTGACATAAGCACAGCGCTTAAAAATTGAGGTCTGAAACACCTCCTCTGTACTCATTTCACTCGGTAGTTGATCGTGTCATTTCAACTGATTTGGTTGATTGATTGATTGATTTGATTGATTTGATTGATTGATTGATTGATTGATCAATCGATCAAGTTTGTAACACAAATCCATCAATCTGTCAACTGATCAATTAGTCAGTCAATCAGTCAGTCAATTAATCAATCAAATCAGTTCAAATGAAACAGTCAAATATTGGGTGAAGTAAGTACAGAGGTGTTGTAGCCTTAACTTTTGATTGATTCATTCATTGATTCATTGATTCATTGATTCATTCATTCATTCATTCATTCACTCATTCACTCATTCATTCATTGAATGGTGTGTTACAGCCCTGATTGATTGATTGATTGATTGATTGATTGGTGTGTTACAGCCCTGGACACAACGAACGTGATGGTGAAGAAGCAGGTGATAGAACTGCTGTCCGCCCTGTGTGTCTACTCCCCTGAGGGACATCGCCTGGCCTTGGACGCACTGGAAACCTTCAAGGTGAGACAAGAGAAAACGTTCCTACCTATCTTATGTTCTTATTGTTCTCATTTGTGTGTTTTCATGGCATGCTTGGCAGTGTTTCTTTTGTTTTTCTTGCTTCTTCTCTTCTTCTTCTTTTTCTTCTTCTTCTCTTCTTCTTCTCTTTTCTTCTTTCTTTTTCTTGTTTCTTCTTCTTTTTTCTTCTTCTTCTTCTTCTTCTTCTTTCTTCTTCTTCTTCTTCTTTTCTTCTTCTTCTTCTTCTTCTTCTTCTTCTTTCTTCTTCTTCTTCTTCTTCTTCTTCTTCTTCTTCTTCTTCTTCTTTTCTCTTCTTTTTCTCTTCTTCTTCTTCTTCTTCTCTTCTTCTTTTCTTTTCTTCTTCTTCTTTCTTCTTCTTCTTTTCTTTTCTTCTTCTTCTTCTTCTTTTCTTCTTTCTTCTTCTTCTTCTTTTTTTCTTCTTTCTTCTTCTTCTTTTTTCTCTTCTTCTTCTTCTTCTTCTTCTTCTTCTTCTTTCTTCTTCTTCTTCTTCTTCTTCTTTTCTTTTTCTTTCTTCTTCTTCTTCTTCTTCTTTCTTCTTCTTCTTCTTCTTCTTCTTCTTCTTCTTTTTTTTCTTCTTCTTCTTCTTCTGTTTTTCTCTTCTTCTTTCTTCTTTTTTTCTTTCTTCTTCTTCTTCTTCTTTTCTTCTTCTTGTTTTTCTTTTCTTCTTCTTCTTCTTCTTCTTCTTCTTCTTTCTCTTTTTCTTCTTCTTCTTCTTCTTTCTTTTCTTCTTTTTTTTCTTCTTTTCTTCTTCTTTCTTCTTTCTTCTTCTTCTTCTTCTTCTTTTTCTTCTTCTTCTTCTTCTTCTTCTTCTTCTTCTTCTTTTTTCTTCTTCTTCTTCTTCTTGTTTTTTCTTCTTCTTCTTCTTTTTCTTCTTCTTGTCTTTTCTTCTTCTTCTTCTCTTCTTCTTGTTTTTCTCTCTTCTTCTTCTTCTTTCTTCTTCTTTTTTTCTTCTTCTTCTTCTTCTTCTTCTTCTTGTTTTTTCTTCTTCTTCTTCTCTTCTTCTTTCTTCTTCTTTTTTCTTCTTCTTCTTCTTCTTTCTTCTTGTCTTTTCTTCTTTCTTCTTCTTCTTCTTCTTTCTTCTTCTTCTTCTTGTTTTTCTTCTTCTTCTTCTTCTTTTTTTCTTCTTCTTTCTTCTTTTCTTTCTTCTTCTTCTTCTTCTTCTTCTTCTTCTTCTTCTTCTTCTTCTTCTTCTTCTTTTCTTCTTCTTCTTCTTCTTTCTTCTTCTTCTTCTTCTTCTTTCTTCTTCTTCTTCTTTCTTCTTCTTCTTCTTCTTCTTCTTCTTCTTCTTCTTCTTCTTCTTCTTTTTTTCTTCTTCTTCTTCTTCTTCGTCTTTTCTTCTTCTTCTTCTTCTTCTTCTTTTCTTCTTTTTCTTGTTCTTCTTCTTCTGCTTCTTCTTCTTCTTCTTTTCTTCTTCTTCTTCTTCTTCTTCTTCTTCTTCTTCTTTCTTCTTCTTCTTCTTCTTCTTCTTCTTCTTCTTCTTCTTCTTCTTCTTCTTCTTCTTCTTCTTTTCCTCCTCCTCCTACGTCTTCTCTTCTTCGTTCTCCTTTAACTCCCTGAAGAGCCATTGGTCTCCCGCACTGAAGAGCTATGCAGCAGATTCTTCCAGCTCTGTCGGTTGTGTGCCAAAGCCTAAGTGTCTGTAAATGATTATTCTGTCCATTCGGCAATGGCGTTAGTCCATTGTTGTTGTGTTTTCCTCCATATGGTGGATAGGATGCGGGAGTCAAAGGGATATGTTTTTACAATCGGTGGATAGGATGCGGGAGTCAAAGGGTTAAGTTCAAGTGGACAATACGCAAGGAAAGAGAGAGATTCAAAACAAAAACAAAAAAGAAAAGAAAAAATTCAAGACAGGAAACGTGTAAAGTCAGACAGGAAGCGGTACGGAAAAACAGGAAAGGATTTTGATAAACAGGAAACGGAAATAAAAGACAGGAAGCGGAAATAAACCATTTAGAGTTAGAAGCCAACCGTTTAAGGCATCACCAAAATGTTATTTAATGTGAAATGGGAGACAATGAAAAAAATAAAAAATAAAAAGATAAGCCAGCAGATGTGTCAGCCGCGATAAGGGAAAAAAAATGTCACGAAGAACGTTTAACAGAAATGAGAGAGAGAGAGAGACAGAGAGAGACAGAGAGAGATAGACAGACAGAGACAGATAGAGACAGAGAGACAGAGACGTGGTGGTGATGGTGGTGGTGGTGGAGAGTGACTTTAAAAGGAGAGAAAGCTCTCTCTCTCTTTTCTTTCTCTCTCTCTTCTTCTCTCTCTCTCTCTCTCCTCTATCTCTCTCTCTCTCTCCCTTCTCCCTCTCTCTTTTTTCTTCTCTCTCTCTCTCTCCTAAAGATTTTTGAAATTGTTTTTCTGATTTTCCCCCTCTTTGTGTTTAAACAGTGAGCGATCATTTGATATCAATTTCTAGTTTCTGACAGCTTGTCTTCAAATCTGTACGTGCTTGTGTATGTGCATGTGCGCGAGTGTGTGTGCGCAAAAAAATATCTCATGCATTTTATGTTTTTAGTCACAATATTTTCGTTTAACACATTTTAAATCCTAGGGGGTTTTGTATCATGAATCTTAAGTCTTTTTATCGTTCTTTCTCTATATACCGTTTCTAGTATGATAGTAATTATGATGATAATAATGATAATGATAATGATAATAACATTGGCATTTAAAAGGCGCCAGATCTTGATTCAAGAATCAGACCAAGGCGCGTGCTTCCTTCTTTACCAAACTCACACAATAACGACCAAAACGCAAACTTGGAAAGACAGGAGGGGAGTTGGTCGTGTGACCCCTGACCCAAACTTCATCCTCCTTCTATTTCTGTCTGTCTGTTCGTCTGTCTGTCTGTTGGCCTGTCTTTTGTCTGTCTCTCTGTTTCTCTCTCTCTCTCTCTTTCTCTCTCTCTGTTTGTGTGTGTGTGTGTGTGTGTTTCTCTCTCTCTCTCTCTCTCTCTCTCTCACACACACACACACACACACACAAACACACACACACACACACATGCACACACACACACACATGCACACACACACACACACACACACACACACACACACACCACACACACACACACACACACACACACACACACACTGTTCCAACATATTCTATCTTTTTCTCTTCTCTTTCCCCTTTCCCTCCGTTCCTCCCTTTCCCTTTCTTTCACTCTGTCTTGCTGTCTTTCACATTTTTAAAATGTGTGTGTGAACAACACTTTTTTTTCTGGAACATCTGACAATATTGTAAATCTGTTTCCACTGTTGTGACAGTCTACCATTGTCCTCACTTTAAGTCAGGTTTAATTTCAACGGAAGGATTTCCAAAGTCACAGTGCCCTTGAGAAATGTTGCATTTGGACTTTCTGTTATAATTTTCGTATTGTGTTGTACGGAAAGGGAGGTAATTAAAAATGGCTTAATATTTGGATGTTCTGTAATAATTTTCGTATGTTTGCGCGAAACGGACATAATTAAAATGGCTTAACATTTGAATTTTCTGTAATAATTTTCGTATGTTTTTGTATAAAAATGGAGATAATTAAAATAGCTTGACGATCTTGTTCTTTCTTGTTCTTTGTTTTATATGAAATAATGTTGTTGTTGTTGTTGTTGTTGTTGTTGTTGTTTTTAACATGGAAGAACCTGCAATACGAAACCGTGCCTTTTGTATTGTTCGCAGACGATGAAGAAGTTACGGTACCGGTTCAGCCTGATAGTGACAGAACTGAGGACGACAGAACTGGTGGCATACAAAACGACTCTGATGGCGTTTGTCAACTGCATCCTGGTCTCCTGTGACGACGACCTGCAGGAAAGGTGTCGGATCAGGAGCGAGTTTGTCGGTAAGTGAGACGGCTCTTCTATTCTCTCCTGGTCCTGTGGATGGTCTGGGCCTGGTTGGTGCATGTGGTGTGGCGAAACAAAGTTAGGGTTCTTCTGCTCTCTCTTGGTCTGGTGGTTGGGCTGGACCTGGTTGGTGCATGTGGTGTGGCGAAACAAAGTTAGGGTTCTTCTGCTCTCTCTTGGTCTGGTGGCTGGGCTGGGCCTGGTTGGTGCATGTGGTGTGGCTATAACAAAGTTAGGGTTCTTCTGCTCTTTCTTGGTCTGGTGGTTGGGCTGGACCTGGTTGGTGCATGTGGTGTGGCTATAACAAAGTTAGGGTTCTTCTGCTCTCTCTTGGTCTGGTGGTTGGGCTGGACCTGGTTGGTGCATGTGGTGTGGCGAAACAAAGAGAAGGCTCTTCTGCTCTCTCTTGGTCTGGTGGCTGGGCTGGGCCTGGTTGGTGCATGTGGTGTGGCGAAACAAAGAGAAGGCTCTTCTGCTCTCTCTTGGTCTGGTGGCTGGGCTGGGCCTGGTTGGTGCATGTGGTGTGGCTATAACAAAGATAGGGTTCTTCTGCTCTCTCTTGGTCTGGTGGCTGGGCTGGGCCTGGTTGGTGCGTGTGGTGTGGCTGTAACAAAGAAAGGCTCTTCTATTCTGTCTTGGTCCGGTGGCTGGACTGGGCCTGGTTCGAGCATGTGGTGTGGCTATAACAAAGAGAGGGTTCATCTGCTCTCTCTGTCCAGTGGCTGGGCTGGACCTGGTTGGTGTGTGTGGTGTGGCTGTAACAAAGAAGGGTTCTTCTGTTTCGTCTTGGTCCAGTGGCTGGGCCTGGTTGGTGCATGTTGTGTGACTATGTC
>JAPXFY010000335.1:40000-42500 GCA_030674185.1 Monoplex corrugatus
CTCTTAGGAGAGCGCGTGCGCGCGCGCGCACACCACACACACACACACACACACACACACACACACACACACACACACATATACACACACATACACACACACACACACACACACACACACACACCACGCACGCACACATACGCATGCACACACACACACTCACACAAAACACAACACACACTCACGCACGCACACTCACACACACATGCACACACACACACACACGCACGCATACGCACACACACACACACACACACACACACACAACACACACACACACACACACTACTCTCCCTCTCATAGAAACGCAATTAACGCAGACACACACGCAGTTAATACTTACACAAAGAGACACATACACATCATACATCACACACTATCTCGTGTATATGTGTATATATATATATATATATATATATATATATATATATATATATACATACACACACAAACACACACGCAACACACACGCACACACACACACACACACAACACAACACAACACAACACAATACAACACAACACAACACACACACACACACACACACACACACACACACACACACACACACACACCACACACACACGCACACACACGCACACACACGCACACACACACCACTCACACACAAACAAACACACACAACACAACACACACACATACACACACACACACACACACACACACATACACACACACACACACACACACACACACAGAGTTCACATTCACCTACAATAGTACATCCACAGACGACGGACGTCTTCGTTCAGTGACACGACCAACCTTGTCACAACAGCTAATTTCGTTAGGATCATCTGCACTTCTGGACACAAAATCCACCGGTCTGATGGAGAGAATCCATAGCATCACGCAAGGACATGGCGACATTCCTGAACATCAGTCAGATTGGAATTTCTGTTTAACCCCTTGACTCCCACACCCTGTTCACCAGCATCCTGCACTGTCAACCGTGCTGGCAAAGCAAAAACTTAACCCTTTGATTCCCTCACCCTGCAGGAAGCTGGTGGATAGGGTGAGAGAATCAAAGAATTAAGTTTTTGCAGTTGGTGGATAGGGTGTGGGAGTCAAAGGGTTAATGAGAGCAGCATTAGACACTAGTAGATATTATTTACTTAACCCTTTTGACTCCTGCAGACTGCCCGCGGGTATCCTTCATTGCTAACCATGCTACCAAAGCAAAACTTAACCCTTTAACTCCCTCACCCTTTCCACCAGCTTCCTGTCTTGTGAATAGGCTGAGGGAGTCAAAGAGTTAATTTTTTTTGCAGTTGGCGGATAGGGTGCAGGAGTCAAAGGGTTAAAAGTTAATGAGTGCAAGCCTGGTAGGTTTACAACAGAAAAAAAGAGTAGCAATAACAGTATTCTGAATTTGAAACAGTACTATTATAAATTCACAGTCAGAAACGGACACAGTCACACACAAACACACAAATACACAAACACAGACACACAGTCAGATAGACACACACACACACAGAGGCAGACACACACACACATACACACACACACACACACACACACACACACACACACACACACACACACACACACACACACACACAAATACACTGGTCGCTGTGATGTAGTGGTTAGTGCAACGAACTACCGACTGAAATGCTGTGGGTTCGAATCCCCATCAGTCCATTCAAAAAAATCGTTGTGGGATTTTTCGGCTCTAAACGGCTCCTACCCAGAGTTAGGCGTGATATGGGCTCGTTGGGAAGACTGGGACCACACAGTCGAGTCTTATCCACTTCACGGATGCATCATTGAGGATGTTGCTCAAATCTTCTGACCAGCACCGCAAGTGACTGTATCTCTCGGGTCTAACTGACACCAGCATATATTATGAGAGAAGCGTGGAGTACAGCTCTGTCACGCAGTCTCAAGCCTAGATGGAATTCGGAAGTATCATGATTATCATCCTTATCCTTATCATCATTATGGCATTTGTAAAAACTGCCAAATTCTGTGGCGTAGAAAATGGGACAAAAAACAAAACAAAACAAAACAAAAAACAAGTAAACAAAACTACAGGGAAAGAGAAAAAGGAAAAAAAAAGTGTGGCACTATGTTGTGGCGATATATGTCCTGGAAGAGACAGGCTTGTGTTTCAAATGGAAAAATTTGATTGTCACAAAAAAAAAGAAAGAAAGAAACAAACAAACAAAACAGAAAGAAAAAGTCCAATATAATTTCAGTAATCAAAAAGAAAGTAAACAAAATCCAACATAATCCAGTCCAATATAATTTCAGTAATCAAAAAGAAAGTAAACAAAATCCAACATAATCCAGTCCATTATAATTTCAGTAATCAAAAAGAAAGTAAACAAAATCCAACATAATCCAATCCAATATAATTTCAGTAATCAAAAAGAAAGCAAACAAAATCCAACATAATCCAGTCCAATATAATTTCAGTAATCAAAAAGAAAGTAAACAAAATCCAACTTAATCCAGTCCAATATAACTTCA
>JAPXFY010000335.1:47500-60000 GCA_030674185.1 Monoplex corrugatus
CTCTTCAAACTGGAACTGTCCCAGATTCTTTCAAGTCTGCTATTGTTCACCCTCTCCTCAAGAAACACAATTTAGATCCAAATGAACTGAAAAATTACCGGCCTATCTCTAATCTCTCTTTCTTGTCAAAACTCCTTGAAAAAGTCGTCCTCAACCAGCTGAACTCTCACCTGTCTGCCAACAATCTCCTCAATCCTTTCCAGTCAGCCTACCGCCAGTGCCATAGCACTGAAACTGCCCTACTACACATTCTCAACAATCTCCTCCTTGCAACTGATACTGGCAAAGTCTCTCTCCTCACACTCCTTGATCTGTCTGCAGCCTTTGATACCATTGATCATGGTATTCTCCTTTCTAGACTTCATCATACTTTTGGCATCTCTGACATTGCTCTGTCTTGGTTCACTTCATACCTATCAAACAGAAAACAAACCGTTCTCATCAATGGCACTTACTCTCAACCTGCATACCTGACCTGTGGTGTTCCACAAGGATCTGTCCTTGGCCCTGTTCTTTTCACTCTTTACACCTCCCCCCTGTCCACCATCACCAACTCCCATTCTATAAAACACCACTTCTATGCTGATGACACCCAACTTCAAGACAGTGACTCACCTGATAATATACAGCGCCTGTTGACTCGCACCACTGAGTGTTACTCGGACATTAAGAACTGGATGACACACAATAGACTTCAGCTTAATGACGACAAAACAGAAGCTATCCTCATTGGCACCCGTCAGAAACTTTCTCAGCTGCCTCCTCTTTCTCTCCCATTATGTAACACATCAGTCCCAATTTCTGATTCAGCTAAAAACCTTGGTGTCTGCATTGACTCTACCCTCTCCATGAACAACTTTGTTTCTCAAACTGCCAGATCCTGCTACTATCATCTCCATCGTATAAAGCTGATCAGGAAGTATCTCTCTGTCGAAACAACTGCAAAACTCGTTCTCTCCTTCATAATGTCTCGCATTGACTATTGCAATTCACTCCTGTCTGGTCTTCCTGCCTCCACCATTCACATCCTACAGCGCATTCAAAACAATGCTGCACGCCTTGTACTCAAAAAGAAAAAAGCTGACCACATATCTCCTCTCCTGGCACAACTTCACTGGCTCCCTGTATCAAAGCGCATACAGTACAAACTAGACACCATGTGCTACAAAAGCCTCAATAACGCAGCCCCCGATTACCTGTCAAGCCTACTTGAGATCTATGTTCCCTCACGTACCCTCCGCTCTGCCTCTGATCCTCTGACTCTTCGCTTTCCACGCACTAAGCTCAATACCTATGGTCCACGAGCCTTCTCTGTTTCTGGTCCACTCTCCTGGAACAAACTTCCTCTCTCAGTCCGTCAGCAACCTACTTTTGTCTCCTTCAAGTCCGCTCTCAAAACTCACCTTTTCTCTCCTGCATAAAATCCTAACCTCACTCAACCCTCCCCTCTGCAGCCTGTCTCCGCTCGGAGGGAATCACATGGTTATAATATATAATTGTATGCTATGCTCTCTATAATTTTCCATTGCTTTTATTCTTGCTTTTATTGCTTTTATTCTTTCTCCCCATTTATAGCCATGCGTGTGTGTGTGTGTGTGTGTGTGTGTGTGTGTGTGTCTGTATGTGTGCGTGCGTGTGTGTGCGAGCGTGCGTGCCTGCGTGTGTGTCTGCTTCAGCGCTTAGATTTGATTTTATCAAGATTTTGCGCTATATAAATATTGTAATTATTATTATTATTACCTTCTGGAAATTCTGTGCTAGAAATTTCATCTTTTCTGTCACTCTCTTTGTTTCTGCCTTGTCGCTTTGCTTTCTGTCGTTTGTTCCTGTCATTTTCTGCCTTGCTGGTCCATTCACCTGTATGTTTTCCATAAAGCCTTACGTACTATCTCTTAGGATTGATAATTTGGTGCATATGTTATGTACGTTTTTGGGTCCAGGGAAAATGAAATATACAAAAGCAATTTTTGGCAATCTAAGCCTGTTTTTATATATGCTTTAGTGTCCTTAGTTACGTTGAAATTTGTATTCAGGTATGTTGGGTTTTTTTCAAATTTCCTGAGTGATAAATTGGACGGAGTGGTCAGCAGCAGGGGCATCTCCTTAGATTATGTGCGTGAAATCATTGATATGTGTATTTAATTTTCTTTTGTCTTTTTTTTTTTTTTTTTTTTTTTTTTTTTGGGGGGGGGGGGGGGTTACTGTTGAAGTATTATGTATGTTTCGAAACGGTTATAGCCCTGATATGGCTCTACGCAGTCGGCTGGGCTTTAGACAGAAATAACAGCAGATAAATGATTTTTCGTCCTCGCTTCTTGCTGTCTCGCCACTCAAGCGCTAGCATACTAGCCTAGCGTCTAAGAAACGAGCCTTGAACATGTGAACGGCGAACGAAGTAAGAAGCAGATGAGTTGTTTCCTTAATGAGACTGACGTTCTCATTCTGTACCTGTGTGTCTGTGGTTTCTACATGCCCTTTGTGATGATGATGATGCTGTGTGTGTGTAACAGGAAAATGAACAACGGAAACAGCAAGAGGAGAGAGCGGAGAGAAGACGGAAAGAACAGGAAGCCATGAGAGCCCGCAGCAAGGACAGTGAGTACTCTCCCTTCTTTTGCTATTATTGCATTAATTGATGAAAAATATTGTTATTATTATCTTTTTTTTAATTTTTTATTATTATTACTGATATAGTAGTGATAGTAGTAGTTTCTCTGTCTGTGTACCTCTTGTCTCTGTCTTTCTCTCTGTCTATCTATGTCTGTCTCTTGTCTTTTCTCTGTCTCTGTCTCTCTCTCTCTCTCTCTTTCTCTCTCTCTCTCTCTCTTTCTCTCTCTCTCTCTCTTCCTTCCTTCTTCTCTATCTCTCTCTCCTTCTCTCTCTCTCCCCGTCCCCTCCCTCCCTCTCTCTGTCTCACTCACTCACTCACTCACTCACTCACTCACTCACTCATTCACTCGCTCATTCACTCACTCACACATAACCTCTCGCGGTTTTGTTGCTATTGTTGATTTCTGTTTAAAGAGCTAATTTCCAGTCATCTTTTCATTTCTTTTCTTTTCTTTCTTTCTTTCTTTCTTTTTTGCTTTCTTTCTTTCTGTCTGTTTTTCTTTCTTTCTATCATTCCCCTCTCTCTTTCCTTTTTTTTCTGCCTTTCCCTGTTTCTGTCTCTTCTGTCTGTCTGTCCTTCTATCGGCCTTTCTTGCGTCCTTTCTTCCTTTCTTTCGTTCTTTCTTTCACTCCTGCATTATCTGTAACGTTGCAGGCAAAGAGAAACCCCCGCAGGAGGACGACGGTTGTATCATCGATCGTCTGCTCAGCGACATCCGCCGCGGCTACACCCTACGGAAGACGAAACCTGGCGCCAAAAGGGAGGGCACTCCTGGGAAATCAGCAGCCAAGACGGCCGCCACCACCACAGCCACCGCCACCACCACTACCACCACCACCGCCAGTTCCACCTCCTCTTCGTCTTCTCCCAAACCTGCGGCAGCCAAGACACCAGGTGACCAGAAAAACAGCAGCTCCTCAGAGAAAAAGGAACTGTCAAAAAGTACGGAATCGGAGTCTGCTGCGTCCAAGAACGAGTCTGTGTGTTAAAGATGAACAGTTGGTTGCCGGTGTATGATCTGTGCTTTTTTTACGAGTCAGATGTGAATTGGTACGTTAAAGATTTTGCGAAGTATCTGGAGCACAGACAAAGTTGACGCTTTAAAAGGTTTGCTTGTAGTATGGAGGACAGCTAAAAAAGGGGGACTCGATGCCATGAATTTCTGCCTCAGTATACTTACCAGTAAAGGGCAGGGTTCGAAGTGGTGTGTCAACATTTTGATGTAGTATATACATCGCAGGTAGCTACCTTCATACGGTGAATTTTTGATGAAGTATACAAGCTGGATTAAAGTCGATACCTTAAACGTCTGGCTCAGTATAGTTACTGGCAGTTTTGAATTGGTGGATGAAGGTTTGGTGAGGTATATAGCGCAGGTGAACTACTTGATACGTTGAATTTTTATGAAGTATGCGCGGCGCATAAGAGGTGATGCCTTAAATGTTTGGCTCAGTATACTTACGGACAGCCTGAACCGGCGTGTTAAAGATTTGGTTAAGTGTACTTGGGCAGTTGTATGGAAACGTGTTGAAGATTTGGTACACGGCAAACATGACTTGTTGCTTCATAGATCTGGGTTGGTATAGTTACAGAGGATTTGATATACAGAGCTTGAAAGATTTGATGCCATAGAATTCTGGCTCAGTGAAGGCCAACTTAAGAAGGAAACTGCATTGGTGTGGACTGGATTTGATAAAGTAGACTACGCAGGGCAGATGAGAGTGGATGCCTTAAAAGTCTGGCTCAGTATATTTACGGTGTAGGTTTTGAATTGGTATGTACGCTTTGTTCCTGCATCCAGGGCTGTTTTGACTTGGTTTGTTGAAAATTTGGTTCAGTATAGAGGGCTCTTTTGACTTGGTATGTGAAAGATTTGGTTTAGTATAGAAGACTTTTGTTTCTTAGTACGTGAAAGGTTTGGTTCAGTATAGAAGGTTCGTGTACCTTGATACGTTGAAAATTTGGTCCAGTATAGAAGGCTCTTAAGCCTTGACAGAGAACGTTTGTAATATGGCATGCGAAAGATTTCGTTCAGTATAGAAGGCTCGTGAGGCTTGCTATGTTGAAAATTTAACTCAATTACAGAAGGCTCTTGTGACTTGATGTGTTGAAATTTTGGTCCAGTATAGAAGGCTCCTGTAATTTGATGTATTAAAGGTTTGGTTCAGTATGAAGGGCTCTTTGGCTTGGTACGTTAAAAGATTTCATGGCAAAGAAAAGGTGCTTTAAAAGTTTCGCTCGGTATGTTTGAATCGATGTGACAAAGATTTTGCAGAGGTACACAGTGCAGAAAGCTGGTGGATCGGACGAGATCCTGAAAGAGTTAATTTTATTTTGTTTTGCTGTCATGGATAATACCCCCAAAAGCTGGTGGATAGGGTGAGGGAGTCAAAGGCTTAAATATACAGCGAAATATGTAGATAGAAATATATTTTACGGCATTAGTTTCTTCATGTGTTGCCATAAGTACTGTATGAATACTGCAGTTGTATGCAAACCAGTTCAATCCAAATCGTTCTTTTATTAATCCAAATTTGAACATTTAATTGTGCTTACACTGAATTTGCACCACATGTGCACCATAGTTACATCTACTTAATACACCAAACACAAATCTGTCACAAAACATTATACAAACAGAATGCCACACCGGATGAAATCATTCCACAAAATACACGAACAGGTCATTCAAGCCTTACATTTCCATTATTCAAAAGAAAAAGTTTTCAAGAAAAGGGTGGCGCAGCACCTTGGCGACGCAGCTCTTCCTGGAGGAGAGCAGCCCAAATTTTCTATGGTAAATTCATTGTGACAAAAAAAAAAGAAAAAGAAATACATACAAAATCAATACAAATATTCACATTGAGGTACATTTTGGGATGCTGAACAATTTTTATAAGTGGCGATGATGAAGATCTGTTCAGTGGTTTTGTAAAGTAGGCCCAATGATGGTGGGTTTCTACTGAAATGTTGAGGACAGTGTTTGCCAGGATTGTACTTCGTTTGAATATGTTTCGGTTTAAAGACAAAGCATAGCAGCATGATCAAAAGGAATTTTATTGCTTCAACGTATGTATGCTTCCACTTACGTATTTGTGTACAGTCTGTCAAAAAGTGAATTTATAATCTATACGCATACGTGTTCGGTATTTTTTACTGTTATGTAACAATGTATCAAAAAGTAAATTTATGATCCATACGCATACTTATTACATGTATTTTGAACGGTATAGTTCCAATTTGTGAATTTTATTATGGAACTGATGGTGCAAACACACTCTCTGTGTCTCTGCCTGTATTTCAGTTTGTCTGTGTGTGACTGTCTTTCTGACTTTGTCTCTCTGTCTCTGTCTCTGTCTTTCTGTCTCTGTCTCTCTGTCTCTGTCTCTGCCTCTGTCTCTGTCTCTCTGTCTCTGTCTCTGTCTCTCTGTCTGTCTGTCTCTCTCTCTCTCTGGTTTATACCAACGTAGATCCTCCATGGATAAGGGCTGTGTGTGAGAAAGCATTTTTCTGTTAATAATACTACTACACTCAAAAACAGAAAAGAAAAACATCTTTTGTTCTTTCTTTGCATTCTCTCTCTCTCTCTCTCTCTCTCTCTCTTTCTCTCTCTCTCTATCTTTCTCTCTCTCTGTTTCTCTCTCTGTCTCTCTCTTTCTCTCTCTCTCTCTCTCTCTCTCACTCTCTCTCTCACTCTGTGTCTTCTAAGTTGGTCTGTCTACTGATGTCTTTCTTTTAAAGTTGTGTAATTCGTTTTGACATGGCATAAAGATAAATGCATACAGAAAATGGGCTAACATCTGTACCGTTGGAAAACAGACTTTTATTTCGTTTTTGTCTGTCTCTCTCTCTTTGTCTCTCTGTCTGTCTCTGTCTTTCTATCTGTCCCCCTGTCTGTCTCTGTCTCTCTTTTTCTCTCTATCATTCTCTTTCTCTCTGTCTTTCTCTATCTCTCTATTTCTCTCTCTCTCTGTCTCTCTCTGTCTGTCTGTCTCTCTCTCTCTCTCTCTCTCTCTCTCTCTCTCTCTCTCTCTCTTCCTCTCTGTCTGTTTGACTCTTTCTCATTCTTGGCATTCTTTCTGTCTCATCTATTAAAATGGAACATTCCGTGTTCTGTGTTGTATCTATTTTAATATTTTAGTACCCTTTTGTACCATGCTGTATGTCCCGATTCCTCGTGTCGGATGTTGTACTGGTGATTTTTCCAAAGGTGCTCTTGTTCCTCTGACTCTGAATCAAACCATTTGTAACTGTCTGTGAAAGCTGTGGTGATTCCATGTGACACTATGAAAAAGATGATATCATTTGTGAATGTTTGGCATATTGAAGTTTGTATTTTCTTATTTGTGTTATGTATTTTTGCTGTACCGTTTTTATATCCCTGGCAAATGTAAGCTGCTGCCCTTGAGCCTGTCATTTTAATAGTTTTGAATGTCACTGGCTCTGATCTGATTGGCGAAAATATCTTTTCAGTTATTGGATCTGATTGGCTTAAAAATCTTTCGTGTCTTCTGATTGGTTAAAATAGTCTCCGTTTTGATTGTCATGGGATCTGACCTGATTGGCTAAAGTAACCTGTCAGTTATTGGATCTGATTGGCTTATAAAGTCTGTCAGGTCTTCTGGTTGGTTGAAATAGTCTCCCGGATCTGATTGGATAAAAAGTAACCCATAACTCTTGGATCTAATTGGCTAAAATGATCTTTCAGATCTTCTGATTGGTTAAAATAGTTTCCGTGATCTGATTGGATAAAGTAAATTATCAGGTTGTGTGACTGGCTAAAACAGTCTGTGTGAGTTTCTCTGGTTGGCTAAACTAATCCGTATCAGTCTGTCTGATTGGGGGAAATGCAATCTGTCAGTTTTTTTGATTGGCTAAAGTTATGTCTGTAAATTTGCCTGATTGGTTGATTTAAATTTATCTGTGGCGGCTCATTTTGATTGGGGGAAGTGTAATCGCCCACCCTCTTTTACTTATATTTTTTTTGACTGGCTAAAGTAGGAATTTTTGTCAGCAATACCTGCCTGAAATATTCTTTAGGATGAGAGATGATAAAGCGAGGTCCTCTTGTGCAGCTCACACTCAGCGCTTTCTAAAGATTTCACCTCAACAAAAGAGTTGTCCTTGACAACATTATGTATTAATAATATCCATTTCTTATATGATAAACGATAATACACACTTAGGAAAAAAACTATGGATACATTTCGCACTCAGCGCTTTCTAAAGATTCCATATCAACAAAAGAGTTGTCCTTGACAAAATCATGCAGTAAAATATCTCATAATTATACGATAAACAATAATACACAAACAGGAAACAAAATGGATACATTTCACACTGAGTGCTTTCTAAAGATTTCACTTCAACAAAAGAGCTGTCCATGACAAAATTATGCAGTAAAATATCCATTTTTATACGGTAAACAACAATACACAAACAGAGGGGAGAATGTGGATACATTTCGCACGCAGCGCTTTCTTAAAATTCCACCCTCAACAAAAGTATTGCCCTTGACAAAATTATGCAGTAAAATATCCATTTTATATGCGGTAAACGATAATACACACACAGGAAAAAATATGGATACATTTCGCACCCAGCGCTTTCTAAGCATTCCATCCCAACAAAAGAATTGTCCTTGACAAATTTATTTAGTGAAATATCCATTTTATACGGTAAACAGTAATACACAAACAGGAAAAAAAAAATGTTGGCGCATTCTGGCAACGTTCTTTCCTTGGGGAGAGTGCCGGAAATACTTCCTGCCAAATTGTTGGATCTTGTGTGATACGTACTCACTGGTCTTACGTTGGAGGTGCCATGTCTGAAGCAATCTCCTCAGGCGCTTTGTCTTAAAAGGATATCCTCAGATGCTTAGTGTCAAAGGTCTTGAGTTTTGTTCTCGTTTCCGAGTCACCTGTTATTCAAATTTTAATGTGGCTCTGGCATCTGAAACTAGCCTTTTTGCATATTGCATTTTTTATATTGTAAATGTAGTTTTACATGTATGCATCAGTAAATCCTTAGTTGTTGCTTTTTTTTTGAAAATCTATGTTTTACTTGGTGAATTATAAACTCCCTATGTTTCGATTGGTGAATTATAAACTCCATGTGTTTCAATTTGCGAATTATAAACTCCCTGAGTTTCAGTTGGTTAATTATAAACTCCATGTCGACAATATTACTCAACAATGGAAGCAATCGTATCACGTGGACTTGTTGTTCAAATCTTGACTTTATTGTTTGTTTGAAACCTGCTTTTTGTTTCATGAATTCTCGTAATAGATTATAGATTGATGATAATGGATTGTTGTAAATTCGCTGTTTTGATACACTTTTCTTATCAGCCTTTTGATTGTGAGTTTGAATGTATATTTTAACCCTTTGACTCTCGCGCACCCTGTCCATCAGCACCCTGCGTTGTCAACTATGCTAACAAAAAAAAAAAAAACAAAAAAAAAACAAAAAAAAGAAAGGAAGTAAACAAACAAACAAACAAACAAACAATAAAAAATAAACAAAAACAAAAAAGAAAGTAACCATTTGACTCCCTCACCCTGTCCACTAGATTCCTGCAAGAAGCTGGTGGATAAGATGAGGAAGTCAAAAGGTTAAGTTTTTGCAGTTGGTGGATAGGGTGTGGGAGTCAAGGGGTTAACTGGTACATGACAGACTCCTTGGAATTCAACACTGGAACCATTTGAAACCACATTTCTGTTATTCCAAATATTGACTCCTGCGTTTTTTGTTGACAAGAATTTTCTTGATTTTTGTGTGTAAATTCAGTCTTTTGGTGTTACGTGTTTTGTTTTATTAAAATCAATATTTTGATAGTAAGTGCAGTTTGATTTAATAGTTGTTAATTTGCATGAGTTCAAATTTGTAGGAGTTCGATGTTATTTGGAAGTCGTGTTTGGTGTTTATAGGAAATGTTTTCTGTTGGTTAATTCTGATTGATGCCATCAAATCAAATCACGACCTAATTTCGTTTACAAAGTGTTAGTTAATGCCACATTGCGGGGCAGTCGGTTCCTTTGATAGAGCCGTGGACTCAAGATCCGATATCTCGAGTTCAATCCCAGCCTGAAACATTGAAAAAAAAATGGCATGCTCGTTTTCTGTCTGAATGTTTTCATCAGTCTGGTGATGTCAAAAGAAGAACAAAAGGCAGACCCCCAATCTGATACAGCGAGAATATAACCAACATCAGTGGTAGAATGGTTCAGACGTTCGCCTGCCAGTAACTAAACTCGAGGTTCCAAGGTTTCCAGGGTTCCCTCTCCGTAGAGACCTCGACTTTTCTCCTCAGTTTGACCGGAAAATCGAACTGAACGTCTATTTCTTTGGAAGGGGACGAAAAACGAGTCGGACCCGTGTGCCTTCTGGCTGCGCACACTAAAGATCCCATGGCAGTTAAAAATCGTGAAGAGCAGGGCATTGCTTGGTAAAAAAACGTTGGAGAGAGAGACTGATTTCCCGTGCCCCACCCCTTGAAGACCAATTAGCCTTCTTGCCTCTCTGAAGTCTTGGTAAAAAAAAAAGTAAATATGAGTATGAATTTGAAGCGAGGGAGGGGGGATGGGCGCCGCCCTTGTGATGCTGGCCCCGGGGAAAAGTTGAGGTCTTTGCCGCCTCACTCCCCTACGACCACAGGGTTATGGAACTATCTAGGTAGGACCTCAGGACCTGGCCAGCTCGTGGGTTTATATGCAGGCTTAAGATTTGTGTCACGATCATTCTGGATCTTCCTCCATCACGCGGCACATGTGACGTTAGTGCGTATGGAATACATTCCGAACGCGAGACGTCATCTTGGGAAATTGAAACTGAAACCACAAGAGTCAAGACGGAGCCATTTGGAGAAGGGTGGTGGTGTCACAACGTGCAGCAGCCAACACTGAACCCAGTGACGCCAACAGGTGAGATGTTTGATGTCAGCTTAGTGTTTCAAAGGTCTCTCTCTCTCCACACACACACCCTCCTCATCGTTTCAAGACCTTGCCAGGGTTGTGCGCAGGCCCAGGGAGTCTGCTAGATAATTGATTGTCCTGATTTGGGTGGAGCGCATACGGATTTTCCCGAGTGTGGTGAATTTCCTTTTGAACAACGCCACAGTGTCATAACAGCACGATTATTTTTCCAATGTTTGTCAACACTGAGGAAGACGAGTTTCAACTGAGAGTGACCTGTGATGCCTCTGCGTGTGTGTGTGTGTGTGTGTGTGTGTGTGTGTGTGTGTGTGTGTGTGTGTGTGTGTGTGTGTGTGTGTGTGTGTGTATTTCTGTGTGTATTTCTGTGTGTGTGTGTGTTGTTGTTGTTTTGTGTTGTTGTTGTTGTTGTTGTTGTGTGTGTTTTTACATGTGTGAGTGTGTGTGTGTTTGTTGTTGTTGTTGCTGTTGTTGTTGTGTGTGCGTATGTGAGTGTGTGTGTGTGTGTGCGTGTATGTGTGAGTGTATGTATGTTTGTGTGTGTGTGTGTGTGTCTGTAGGTGTGTGTGTGTGTGTGTGTGTGTGTGTGTGTGTGTGCATTTGTCTGTGTATGTATGCATGTATACGTTTGTTCTATGTGTTTGTGTGCGCACATGTGTGTTTGTGTTCGGTTCGCGCGCGTGTTTTTGTCTATGTGTGCGTCTGGTTTGTGTGTTGCGTACATGTTTGTACGTTTGTGTGTACGTGTGTATGTATATGTGTGTTATGTGTGTATAATTATGTTTCTATGTGTGTGGGAAGGGTGGTGGTGGTGAGAGGTGAGAAGAGAGAATGATTCCCTGCAGCGTCCTCGTTAAAAAAAAATCCCAGAAGTGTGATTATACTATGTTCTATTCCAATGTTCGGCCATGCTTCAGTTTTGCCTGTTTTACTATTTCATGTATCCATACATCTATACATCTATCTATCTGTCTGTCTGTCTGTCTGTATGTCTATCTATCTATCTGTCTCTGTCTGTCTGTCTGTCTGTCTATCTATCTATCTATCTATATCTATCTATCTACTTGTCTATCTATCTATCTGTATGTCAATCTCTCTATCTATTTAACTATCTATCTATCTATCTGTATGTCTATCTCTCTTTCTGTCTGTCTGTCTGTCTGTATGTCTATCTATCTATCTATCGGTATGTCTATCTATCTATCTATCTGTATGTCTATCTCTCTGTCTGTCTGTCTGTCTGTCTGTATGTATGTGTATCTATCTATCGGTATGTCTATCTATCTGCCTATCTATCTATTTATCTCTCTATCTATTTATCTAGCTATCTATCTATCTATCTATCTATCTATCTATCTATATATATATCTACCTACCTGTCTATCTATCTATCTGTCTATCTATCTATCTATCTGTCTGTCTGTCTATCTGTCTGTCTCTGTCTGTCTGTCTGTCTGTGTCTATCAGTTTATCTCTGTCTTTTTCGTATGTAAGGCCGTAATGCGTAATGTTCTTGACAGTCTTTAACCATAAATTGTACATATATTTTGAAAAAAAAAAAAAAGAATAAATTTGAACTGCTTTTTACACTGTTTTTTTTATTCTGTCTCTGAGCGCGCGCGCGCGCGTGCGTGTGTGTGTGTGGATGATTGTGTGTGTGTGTGTGTGTGTGTGTGTGTGTGTGTGTGTGTGTGTGTTTGTGCGTGCGCACCCAAGCAAAATATCTAAAATAGGCACTGTTTACAACAACAACACTAATAATAATAATAATAATGATAATGACAATGTCGATGATGATGATAACAATAATAACAACAATAATAATGATGATGATAATAATAATAATGACAATGTCGATGATGGTGATGATAATAACAACACTAATAATAATAATAATAAAATAATGATAATAATAATAATAAAATAATGGTGATAATAATAATAATAAAATAATAACA
>JAPXFY010000335.1:62500-64012 GCA_030674185.1 Monoplex corrugatus
AGAGAAGAAAGAAGGAAAAGAAAAAAGAAAGAAAAAAAGAAGAAGAAGAAGAAGAAGAAGAAGAAGAAGAATGCGGAAGAAGAAAGAAGGAAAAAAGAAAAAAAGAAGAAGAAGAAGAATGCGAAGAAGAAGAAGAATGCGAAAAAGGGAAAAAGAAGGAAAAAGAAAAAGGGAAAAAGAAGAAGAAGAAGAAAAAAAAAAGAAGAAAGGAAGAAGAAAGAAGAAGGAAGAAGAAGAAGAAGGGGAAAAAAGAAGGAAAAAGAAAAAGAAAGGGAAGAAGAAGAATGGAAGAAGAAGAAGAAGAAAAAGAAAAGAAGAAGGGAAAAAAACGAAGAAAAAGAAGAAAGAAGGGGAAAAAGAAGAAGAAGAAAAGGAAGAAGGAGGAAAAAAGGGAAAAAGAAGGAAGAAGGAAGGAAAAAGAAGAAGAAGAAGAAAAGAAGAAGAAGAAAAAAGAAAAGGGAAAAAAAAAAAGGGGGGAAGAAAAAAGGGAAAAAGGGGGAAAGGGAAGGGGGGAAAAAGGAAAGAAAAGGGGGGAAGGGAAGAAAAAGAGGAAGAAGAAAAGAAGAAGAAGAAGAAGAAGAAGAGAAGAAAAAAAAGGGAAAAAGGAAGAAGAAGAAAAAAAGGGGAAAAAGAAGGGAAAAAAAGGGAAAAAGGGGAAAAAGGGGAAAAAAAGAAGAAGAAGAAGAAAAAGAAGAAGAAGAAGAAGGAAAAAAAAGGGAAAAAAAGGGAAAAAGAAGAAGAAGGAAAAGAAAAGAAAAGGAAGAAGGGAAAAAGAAAAGGGAAAAAGAAAAAGGGAAGGAAAAAAGGGAAAAGGGGAAGAAGAAAGGAAGAAGGGAAAAGGGAAAAAAGGGAAAAAGGGAAAAAGAAGAAAAAAGAAGGGAAAAAGAAGAAGAAGAAGAAGAAGAAAAGGGAAAAAGAAGAAGAAGGGAAGGGAAAAAGAAGAAGAAGGAAGGAAAAAAGAAGGGAAAAAGAAGAAGAAGAAGAAGAAGAAGAAGAAGAAGAAGAAAAAGAAGAAGAAGAAGAAAGAAAATTTCGAAGAAGAAGAAGAAGAAGAAGAAGGGAAAAGGGAAAAAGGGGAAAAAAAGAAGAAGGGAAGGAAAAAGAAAAAGAAGAAGAAGGGAAAAAGAAAAAAGAAGAAAGGAAAAAAAAGGAAAAAGGGAAAAATGCGAAAAGAAGAAAAGCGGGAAAAAGAAGAAGAAGGGAAAAAGAAGAAGAGGAAAAAGAAGAAGAAGGGGAAAAAAAAAGAAAAAAATGCGGGGAAAAAGAAGAATGCGAAGAAAGAAAAAGAAGAAGGAAGAAGAAGGAAGAATGCGAAGAAGAAGGGAAAAAAGAAGGGAAAAAGAAAAAAGGGAAAAAAGAAGAGAAGAAGAAGAAGAAGAAGAAAAGGAAGAAAGAAGAAGAAGGGAAAAAAGAAGGGGGAAGAAGGAAAAAGAAGAAGGGAAAAGAAGAAAAAGAAGAAAAGAAGAAGAAGAAAGGAAAAAGAAGAAAAAGAAGAAGAAGAAGGAAGAAGAA
>JAPXFY010003355.1:0-22127 GCA_030674185.1 Monoplex corrugatus
GATGTGAGAGGTGTGTATGTGTTTTTGTTGTTGTGATGTGAGGGTGTGTTTGTGTTTTTGTTTTGATGTGAGAGGTGTGTTTGTGTTTTTGTGTTATGTGTGAGAGGTGTGTTGTGTTTTTTGTTTGATGTGAGAGGTGTGTTTGTGTTTTTTGTTTGATGTGAGAGGTGTGTTGTGTTTTGTGTTTGATGTGAGAGGTGTGTTTGGTTTGTTTTTGAGGTGGTTGTGTTTTTGTTGTTGTGTGTTGTTTGTGTTTTTGAGGGTGTGTTGTGTTTGTTGTTGTGAGGTGTTTTGTTTTTTGTTATGATGTGAGAGGTGTGTTGTGTTTTTGTTGTATGATTGAGAGGTGTGTTTGTGTTTTTGTTTGTGATTGTTTGTGTGGTGTTATGATTTGTGTTTTGTGTTGTTGTTTGTGTGAGGGTGTGTTTGTGTTTTTGTTGTATGATGTGAGAGGTTGTTTGTGTTTTGTTGTTGTGTGTGGGTGTTTGTGTTTTTGTTTGATGTGAGAGGTGTGTTTGTGTTTTTTTGTTTGATGTGGAGGTGTTGTTTTGTTTTTGTGTATGTGTAGGTGTGTTTGTGTTTTGTGATGTATAGTGTTTTGTGTTTGTTTTGATGTGGAGGTTGTTGGTTTTTGTTGTTGTGAAGGTGTTTGGTTTTGTTATGATGTAGAGGTTTGTGTTTGTTGTATGTGAGAGTGGTTTTTTTTTTAGATGTGTGGTTTTTTTTTGGGTGGTTGTGTTTTTGTATGATGGAGTGTGTTTGTGTTTTTGTTGAGAGGTTGTTTGTGTTTTTGTTTGTGGGTGTGTTTTTGTTGTTGTAGTGGGGGTGTTGTTTTTGTTATGTGTAGGTGGTTTGGTTTTGTTGTTGAGTGAAGTGTGTTGTGTTTTGTGTGGGTGTTTGTTTTTGTTTTTGAGGTGGTTGTGTTTTGATGATGGAGGGGTGTTGTGTTTTTTGATGTGAGGTGTGTTTTTTTTTGTTTGATGTAGAGTGTGTTGTGTTTTTTTGAGTGAGGTGTGTTTTGTTTGATGTGGGTTGTGGTTTTGTTGAGAGGTGTGTTTGTTTTTGTTGATGTGAGTTGTTTGTGTTTTTATGATGTGAGGTTGTTGTGTTTGTGTGTGGAGGTTGTTGTTTTGTTTGTGAGAGGTTTTGTGTTTGTTGTGAGAGTTGTTTTGTTTGTTGTGTAGAGTGTTTGTTTGTTGTGTGAGGTGTTTTTGTTTTGTTTTGGAGTGTTTGTGTTGTTTGTGTGAGGTTGTTTGTGTTTTGTTATTTGGGTGTTTGTTTTGTTTGATGTGGAGGTGGTGTTTGTTTGATGTGAGGTTGTTGTTTTTGTTGTTTATGTGAGGGTGTGTTTGTGTTTTTGTTGTTTGTGGAGGTGTTGGTTTTTGTGATTGAGAGGTGTATGTTTTTGTTATGATGTGGAGGTGTGTTTGTGTTTTTGTTATGATGTGAGAGGTGTGTTTTTTTTGTTATGATGTGAGAGGTGTGTTTGTGTTTTGTTGTTATGATGTGGGGTATGTTTGTGTTTTTTGTTGGTGAGGGTGTGTTTGTGTTTTTGTTGTTGTGATGTGAGAGGTGTTTTGTGTTTTGTTGTTATGATGTGAGAGGTTGTTGTGTTTTTGTTGTTGTGATGTGAGAGGTGTGTTTGTGTTTTTGTTGTTATGATGTGAGAGGTGTGTTTGTGTTTTTGTTGTTGTGATGTGAGAGGTGTGTTTGTGTTTTTGTTGTTATGATGTGAGAGGTGTGTTTGTGTTTTTGTTGTGATGTGAGAGGTTGTTTGTGTTTTTGTTGTTGTGATGTGAGAGGTGTGTTTGTGTTTTTGTTGTTATGATGTGAGAGGTGTGTTTGTGTTTTTGTTGTATGATGTGAGAGGTGTGTTGTGTTTTTGTTGTGATGTGAGAGGTGTGTTTGTGTTTTTGTGTGTGATGTGAGAGGTGTGTTTGTTTTTGTTGTTGTGATGTGAGAGGTGTGTTTGTGTTTTTGTTATGATGTGAGAGGTGTGTTTGTGTTTTTGTTGTTATGATGTGAGAGGTGTGTTTGTGTTTTGTTGTTATGATGTGAGAGGATGTGTTTGTTGTTTTTGTTGTTATGATGTGAGAGGTGTGTTTGTGTTTTTGTTGTTTGATGTGAGAGGTGTGTTTGTGTTTGTTGTTATGATGTGAGAGGTGTGTTTGTGTTTGTTGTTATGATGTGAGAGGTGTGTTTGTGTTTTTGTTGTTGTGATGTGAGAGGTGTGTTTGTGTTTTTGTTGTTATGGTGAGGGTGTTTTGTTTTTGTTGTTGTGATGTGAGAGGTGTTTTGTGTTTTTGGTGTTTGTGTTTTGTTATGTGAAGTGTGTTTGTGTTTTGGTTTGATGTGTGGTGTGTTTGTTTTTGTGTTGTTATGTGTTTTTTTTGTTGTGTATGTGAGAGGTGTGTATGTGTTTTTGTTGTTTGATGTGAGGGTGTTTGTGTTTTTGTTAGTGTGAGAGTGTGTTTGTTTTTGTGTTAGTGTGGAGGTGTGTATGTGTTTTTGTTGTTGAGGGTTTTGGTTTGATGGAGGTTGTTGTTTTGTTTGATGTGAGGGGTTTGTTTTGTTGTTAAGTGGGTTGTTGTGTTGTTGTATATGAGAGGTGGTTGTTTTGTGTTGTGAGGTGTGTTTGTGTTTGTTGTGTGGAGTTGTGTTTTGTTGTTGTGAGGAGGTTGTTTGTGTTTTTGTTAGTGTGAGAGGTGTGTTTGTTGTTTTTTTGTGAGAGGTGTGTTTGTGTTTTTTGTTATGATGTGAGAGGTGTGTTTGTGTTTTTTGTTATGATGTGAGAGGTGTGTTTGTGTTTTTGTTGTTATGATGTGAGAGGTGTGTTTGTGTTTTTGTTGTTATGATGTGAGAGGTGTGTTTGTGTTTTTGTTGTGATGTGAGAGGTGTGTTTGTGTTTTTGTTGTGATGTGAGAGGTGTGTATGTGTTTTTGTTGTTGTGATGTGAGAGGTGTGTTTGTGTTTTTGTTATGATGTGAGAGGTGTGTTTGTGTTTTTGTTGTTATGATGTGAGAGGTGTGTTTGTGTTTTTGTTGTTATGATGTGAGAGATGTGTTTGTGTTTTTGTTGTTATGATGTGAGAGGTGTGTTTGTGTTTTTGTTGTTGTGATGTGAGAGGTGTGTTTGTGCTTTTGTTGTTATGATGTGAGAGGTGTGTTTGTGCTTTTGTTGTTATGATGTGAGAGGTGTGTTTGTGTTTTTGTTGTTATGATGTGAGAGGTGTGTTTGTGCTTTTGTTGTTATGATGTGAGAGGTGTGTTTGTGTTTTTGTTGTTATGTGAGAGGTGTGTTTGTGCTTTTGTTGTTATGATGTGAGAGGTGTGTTTGTGTTTTTGTTGTTGTGATGTGAGAGGTGTGTTTGTGTTTTTGTTGTTATGATGTGAGAGGTGTGTTTGTGCTTTTGTTGTTATGATGTGAGAGGTGTGTTTGTGTTTTTGTTGTTATGATGTGAGAGGTGTGTTTGTGTTTTTGTTGTTATGATGTGAGAGGTGTGTTTGTGTTTTTGTTGTTATGATGTGAGAGGTGTGTTTGTGTTTTTGTTGTAATGTGAGAGGTGTGTTTGTGTTTTTGTTGTTCACTGAGGGACGTGTTTGTGTTTGTGTTGTTATGTAAAAGATGTGTTTATGTTCTTGTTGTTATATGAAGGAGGATGTATGTATGAATGTATATACGTGTGTATGTCTGTGTGCCGGCATGCAGGTCTAGGACGTATTTCCTGTTGTTTGTTATTTTTATTTCTTGTTTGTTTATCTATCTGCATACTCCTTTATTTTGTATTTATTCATTTACCTATTTATGTATATACTTTACCTACTTACTTACTTACTAATTTACTTATTCACTTAATTCCTTACTTACTCACTCACCTACATACCCATGTATTTCCTCTTTTCTTTTCTCGGAAGTAAATGACAGACTAGACTGGCGCCTATGATTAAGAAAATTATTGTCTTCACTTAGTTGAAGAACTGCTGAGGCTTTGTGCATTGACTTCGGTGGTGGTGGTGGTGGTGGTGGTGGTGGGGGGGGGGGGGGGTTCTGTCATGTGAGACGAGTTTATACAGAATAGATAGTTGTGTTGTGATTCAGACTTTTAATCGTTTATTTGTTTACTTTATATGTATGTTCCTTTTTGAAATGACGTGGGTAAGGTCAAATATAAATCATCCTTTTCAGTTTCCGTTTCTCAAGATGACGTCTCCGCGCTTGGAAAGAATTCCATATGCACTAACGTCACCCATACAAGTACTCACATAAACATTATTATTATTATTATTATTATGAACATTTAGTACGCCTAATCAAATTAATGCCCTAGGCGTTTACAATGGCAAAACATATAACCAGAATCACAAGCACACACACACACGCCCACAGAAGCACCCACACACACACAAACACACACACACACACACAAACACACACACAGCATGACATGCAAATACAATGACACATTGACACTAAGACACTATAATGTCACCATTACATTACATGGGGGGAAGGGGGCAGAGATTACCAGTTTTGGGAAACAGGTGAGTTTTGAGGGAGCGTTTGAATGTGGACAGAGAGGGTGAGTATCTAAGAGAGCGAGGTAACTGATTCCAGATGGTTGGAGCTTGATAGGAAAAAGAACGCTGCCCAAACCTTTTAGTGCGGACTATGGGGATACTATAGAGACGGGTATCAGATGAGGACCGCAAAGCTCGAGATGGCGTGTAGAGATGTAACAGATGGGTGAGATACTCAGGACAGGAAGACTCAATAGATTTGAAGCAGAGGCAGGCAATCTTGTAGGATATTCTTTGCTGAACAGGGAGCCAGTGGAGAGAACAGAGCAATGGCGTAACATGGTTAAATTTTGAAGAGCGGAAGATGAGACGGGCAGCATGATTTTGAACTTTCTGAAGTTTGTTAATGAGATGAGAGGGGGAACCAGAAAAAAGAGCATTACAGTAATCGAGACGGGATAGAACAAATGCACAGACAAGAGCCTTTGTCGTGTCTTCTGAGAGGAGGTGACGGATAGAAGCAATTCGGCGGAGTTCAAGAAAACAAGTCCGACAGACGTTGCTCACATGCTGGTGGAAGGACAGGGTTTGATCAAGAGTTACACCAAGGTTACGGGCAAAATGGGAGAGAGGGATAGATGAGTCAACAAGTGTGACAGAGGTTGGAAGAGAGGGGTGATTTTGGAGTTTGGGTGGGGTGATCAAGATCAATTCGGATTTCTCTTCATTTAATTTCAGTTTGTTTTCAGTCATCCAATCCTTCAGGTCAGCTACACAAGATTGGGTTTTCTGGATCATGATGGGAAGGTCAGGGAGAGGCCCAGAGACATACAGCTGATTGTCATCCGAGAAAGAATGATGCTGAAGCAGGTGTTCTTGGACAATAGAGGAGACAGGGTAGGTGTAGAGAATGAAAAGTAGGGGGCCCAGAACAGATCCTTGTGGCACTCCGTAAGTCAGACAGGAAGGATTAGAAGAAAGACCATTGACAGAAACTACTTGCAGACGATTGGTGATGTAAGAATGAAACCAGTTCAAGACAGTATCATGGAGCCCAAAAGAGTGATGTAGACGGGAGAGAAGGATAGAGTGGTCAATAGTGTCAAAGGCAGCAGATAGGTCCAAGAGAGTCAAAAGTGATACGTTGTTAGAGTCGAGAGTAGTCAGTAAGTCGTTGCAGATTTTGAGAAGAGCAGTTTCGGTACTATGTCCAGAACGGTAAGCAGACTGAAGGGAATAGACAAGGTTATTGGAATGAAGGTGGTTTAACAGCTGGTCAAGAACAACTTTCTCTAAGACCTTGGAAAGAAAAGGAAGATTTGACACAGGTCTATAGTTTTTCAAATTCTCAGGGTCAAGAGTCGTCTTTTTTAGAAGAGGTCTTACAATTGCTGACTTGAAAGAAGAAGGAAAGGAGCCAGTTGAGAGGGAATGGTTAATGATATTGGTGATGTGAGGGAGAAGAGTATCGAGACAATGGGTGAGAAAAGAAGCTGGCAATGGGTCGAGTTCACAGGTTTTAATGCCAGATTTCATGATGATTTTCTTAACAAAGTCCTCAGAAACGGGTTGGAAGAAAGTAAGGGGAATTCCAGAGAAAGGGGGTTCAGGAAATGTAGCATGAGTGTTCGTCGTGGAATCGAGAGAAAGCCTGAGGTTAGCAATCTTGTTGAAAAAATAGTCAGAGAAAGCCTGTGGAAGATCAGAAGGTGGCAGGTGAGATGGAAGAGGAGAAGAGCCAGTTTTGCCAAGAAGAGTATTAGTTATATTATACAGTTGTTTGGAAGTGGAACAGGCAAGAATTTTAGCATTGACATAAACATGGTAAAACAGACTTCATAAAGTAACAGTTTACCATACAAGTACTGACATAAACATGGTAAAACACATTCCATAAAGTCTACCATACAAGTACTGACATAAACATGGTAAAACAGACTCCATAAAGTAACAGTCTACCATACAGGTACTCACATAAACATGGTAAAACACACTCCATAAAGTAACAGTTTACCATACAAGTACTCACATAAACATGGTAAAACACATTCCATAAAGTCTACCATACAAGTACTGACAATAAACATGGTAAAACACACTCCATAAAGTCTACCATACAAGTACTGACATAAACATGGTAAAACACACTCCATAAAGTAACAGTCTACCATACAAGTACTCACATAAACATGGTAAAACACACTCCATAAAGTCTATCATACAAGTATTCACATAAACATGGTAAAACACACTCCATAAAGTAACAGTCTACCATACAAGTACTGACATAAACATGGTAAAACACACTCCATAAAGTAACAGTCTACCATACAAGTACTGACATAAACATGGTAAAACACACTCCATAAAGTAACAGTCTACCATACAAGTACTGACATAAACATGGTAAAAACAGACTTCATAAAGTAACAGTCTACCATACAAGTACTTACATAAACATGGTAAAACAGACTTCATAAAGTAACAGTTTACCATACAAGTACTCACATAAACATGGTAAAACAGACTTCATAAAGTAACAGTCTACCATATAAGTACTGACATAAACATGGTAAAACAGACTTCATAAAGTAACAGTCTACCATACAAGTACTGACATAAACATGGTAAATCACACTCCATAAAGTCTACCATACAAGTACTGACATAAACATGGTAAAACACACTCCATAAAGTAACAGTCTACCATACAAGTACTGACATAAACATGGTAAAACACATTCCATAAAGTCTACCATACAAGTACTGACATAAACATGGTAAAACAGACTTCATAAAGTAACAGTTTACCATACAAGTACTGACATAAACATGGTAAAACACATTCCATAAAGTCTACCATACAAGTACTGACATAAACATGGTAAAACAGACTCCATAAAGTAACAGTCTACCATACAAGTACTGACATAAACATGGTAAAACAGACTTCATAAAGTAACAGTTTACCATACAAGTACTGACATAAACATGGTAAAACAGACTTCATAAAGTAACAGTTTACCATACAAGTACTCACATAAACATGGTAAAACACACTCCATAAAGTAACAGTCTACCATACAAGTACTGACATAAACATGGTAAAACACACTCCATAAAGTCTACCATACAAGTACTGACATAAACATGGTAAAACACACTTCATAAAGTAACAGTCTACCATACAAGTACTGACATAAACATGGTAAAACACACTCCATAAAGTCTACCATACAAGTACTGACATAAACATGGTAAAAACACATCCATAAAGTCTACCATACAAGTACTGACATAAACATGGTAAAACACACTCCATAAAGTAACAGTCTACCATACAAGTACTGACATAAACATGGTAAAACACACTCCATAAAGTAACAGTCTACCATACAAGTACTCACATAAACATGGTAAAACACACTCTATAAAGTCTACCATACAAGTACTGACATAAACATGGTAAAACACACTCAATAAAGTAACAGTCTACCATACAAGTACTGACATAAACATGGTAAAACACACTCCATAAAGTAACAGTCTACCATACAAGTACTGACATAAACATGGTAAAACACACTCCATAAAGTCTACCATACAAGTACTGACATAAACCTGTTAAAACACACTCCATAAAGTAACAGTCTACCATACAAGTACTGACATAAACATGGTAAAACACACTCCATAAAGTCTACCATACAAGTACTGACATAAACATGGTAAAACAGACTTCATAAAGTAACAGTCTACCATACAAGTACTGACATAAACATGGTAAAACACACTCCATAAAGTCTACCATACAAGTACTGACATAAACATGTTAAAACACACTCCATAAAGTAACAGTCTACCATACAAGTACTCACATAAACATGGTAAAACACACTCCATAAAGTCTACCATACAAGTACTGACATAAACATGGTAAAACAGACTTCATAAAGTAACAGTCTACCATACAAGTACTTACATAAACATGGTAAAACAGACTTCATAAAGTAACAGTTTACCATACAAGTACTCACATAAACATGGTAAAACACACTCCATAAAGTAACAGTCTACCATACAAGTACTCACATAAACATGGTAAAACAGACATCATAAAGTAACAGTTTACCATACAAGTACTCACATAAACATGGTAAAACACACTCCATAAAGTAACAGTCTACCATACAAGTACTGACATAAACATGGTAAAACACACTCCATAAAGTCTACCATACAAGTACTGACATAAACATGGTAAAACACACTCCATAAAGTAACAGTCTACCATACAAGTACTGACATAAACATGGTAAAACACACTCCATAAAGTAACAGTCTACCATACAAGTACTGACATAAACATGGTAAAACACACTCCATAAAGTCTACCATACAAGTACTGACATAAACATGTTAAAACACACTCCATAAAGTAACAGTCTACCATACAAGTACTCACATAAACATGGTAAAACACACTCCATAAAGTAACAGTCTACCATACAAGTACTGACATAAACATGGTAAAACACACTCCATAAAGTAACAGTCTACCATACAAGTACTGACATAAACATGGTAAAACACACTCCATAAAGTAACAGTCTACCATACAAGTACTGACATAAACATGGTAAAACACACTCCATAAAGTAACAGTCTACCATACAAGTACTCACATAAACATGGTAAATCACACTCCATAAAGTCTATCATACAAGTACTGACATAAACATGGTAAAACACACTCCTTAAAGTAACAGTCTGCCATACAAGTACTCACATAAACATGGTAAAACACACTCCATAAAGTCTACCATACAAGTACTGACATAAACATGGTAAAACACACTCCATAAAGTAACAGTCTACCATACAAGTACTCACATAAACATGGTAAAACACACTCCATAAAGTCTATCATACAAGTACTGACATAAACATGGTAAAACACACTCCATAAAGTAACAGTCTACCATACAAGTACTCACATAAACATGGTAAAACACACTCCATAAAGTAACAGTCTACCATACAAGTACTGACATAAACATGGTAAAACACACTCCATAAAGTCTACCATACAAGTACTGACATAAACATGGTAAAACACACTCCATAACGTAACAGTCTACCATACAAGTACTGACATAAACATGGTTAAAACACACTCCATAAAGTCTACCATACAAGTACTGACATAAACATGGTAAAACAGACTTCATAAAGTAACAGTCTACCATACAAGTACTGACATAAACATGGTAAAACACACTCCATAAAGTCTACCATACAAGTACTGACATAAACATGTTAAAACACACTCCATAAAGTAACAGTCTACCATACAAGTACTCACATAAACATGGTAAAAACACACTCCATAAAGTCTACCATACAAGTACTGACATAAACATGGTAAAACAGACTTCATAAAGTAACAGTCTACCATACAAGTACTTACATAAACATGGTAAAACAGACTTCATAAAGTAACAGTTTACCATACAAGTACTCACATAAACATGGTAAAACACACTCCATAAAGTAACAGTCTACCATACAAGTACTCACATAAACATGGTAAAACAGACATCATAAAGTAACAGTTTACCATACAAGTACTGACATAAACATGGTAAAACACACTCCATAAAGTAACAGTCTACCATACAAGTACTCACATAAACATGGTAAAACACACTCCATAAAGTCTACCATACAAGTACTGACATAAACATGGTAAAACACACTCCATAAAGTAACAGTCTACCATACAAGTACTGACATAAACATGGTAAAACACACTCCATAAAGTAACAGGCTACCATACAAGTACTGACATAAACATGGTAAAACACACTCCATAAAGTCTACCATACAAGTACTGACATAAACATGGTAAAACACACTCCATAAAGTAACAGTCTACCATACAAGTACTGACATAAACATGGTAAAACACACTCCATAAAGTAACAGTCTACCATACAAGTACTGACATAAACATGGTAAAACACACTCCACAAAGTAACAGTCTACCATACAAGTACTCACATAAACATGGTAAAACACACTCCATAAAGTAACCATTAAAAGAGCAGAGAAAAAGTAATGCTGACATTGAAAGGAACCAGAAAAAAACACGAACACAGAATCACAACGCGTATTTCATACGACAAGAAAAACACTAGGAGAAAACCCGATGTTTGAGAAATCAGAAAAAAAAATGAACATGGAATCTGGTTGTATTGAATACGCATTCTGATTTTACATGTATGTTGGTATTTTTCTGCTTTCTGAAATGTCCGGTTTTTTTCTAAGTTTTGTGTTTGTTGTCTGATGTTTGTTCTTTGTGGTCTTACGTTTACGCTTGATAAAGACAATGAGAATAGTGAAATGATCGGAGCTTACGAATGGACTGTGTCTACAACACCCCCCCCCCCCCCTTTATGTGCCGGAATGATCATCCTCAAGATCGTGGGCACCAAAGGAAAGAAGAAGAAGAAGAAGAAGAAGACCAGTTGGCCGAAAATTTGCGCCTGTCTTGAATGGTTTTAATAAATTCGCGTTCTGATTCTATTTATGTGTTTTTCTGGAGCCTGTTTGCTTGAACGCGGGTGGTCGCACTTGTTTTGATGATATTAATAGACGTGGGTTTTCGAAGACAGCAAAGCGTGGACTGACGTTTCCTATTGATATTGTCAATATGATTATAAAATTCACCTTCTTATCTAACCGAGTGACAAAATGTTTGCATACACTGGACGTTGTGTTTGAAATCAGCTATAGAAAATTGCATATATCGAACATTTTATACTGATATAGATAGATTGAAGAAACGCTACGTATGATATCACAACCTCCAGTCTAACAATGGAACTTGAGGCAGTCACACATGCACTACAATGGTTAACTTCAATGGATGATGAAATGAAAAAAAGTCAAATCTTCATTCTGACTGAATCGATGAATCTACTTCAGAAAGTGCAAAATGGAGTAGGGACCTCAGAATGGCACAAAGCAATGAATAGTATTTACCTATAAAATCTCACATGGATCTACTGCCCTGGATACGCTGGTGTTAAGGGAAATGAATGGACTCATAAACTTGTAGGCAATGCCACTACAATAAACATTCTCCATCTGGGAATGTCTGAGGTCCTTAGACGCTTTAAATTGTACCTTCGCAAACAAAATGTGTCATCATACCATCTAACATCTTACCCAAAAAGGAATAGATAGAGGAAGTGGCCGGAAATCTCCTGTAAAAGGAAATACAAGAGCTACCATTAATCAGACCAACATTGGCATCATCTCAATGGTAACACTGCACAGACTCTAACAGCGTGGAATGGAAAGTGTCTGGGCTTTTCCTGATACAGAGATAAAGATAAAGTGAAGAAAAGAACAAGACAACTGGAGAACAAGCAATTTTGTCAAACTGTCTGCGTGTGTGTGTGTGTGTGTGTGTGTGTGTGTGTGTGTGTGTGTGTGTGTGTGTGTGTGTGTGTGTGTGTGTGTGTGTGTGTGTGTGTGTGTGTGTGTGTGTGTGTGTTTGTGGGCTGTTTGTTGATTGTTGTCTATATGTCTGTAAGTTATATGATATGATTGTGTATGTGTGCATTTCCTCTTGACGTTGTTGTTGTTGCTGTTGTCGGCCATCATGCTGTGTTGATATGGGTGTGTATGTGTGAATGTGTATATGTGTGTATGTCTATCTGCCGGCATGTGTGTACATGCATGTGTTTACTGTTATTTGTTATTTCTCTTTTTTATTTACTTGTTTATTTATTTACATCTCCTTTATTGGGGACTTTCTGTCATGTGAGACGAGCTTATACTGAGTGGCTTGTTGCCCTGTGATTCAGACCTTTAATTATTTATTTATTTACTTTATATGTGTGTTCTTTTTTGAAAATAAGATACACAGATACACATGCCATTTACATGTAACCAAGATTGTTCCAATGACAGGTTGATACAATACTAGTATGAAAAATATAGACTAGGTAAAACATAGACTAGGTAGGACCTCAGGACCTGACTAGCACTGGTTTATGTGCAGGCTTAAGGCGTGTGCCATGATCACCATACACATGACACCTGTGACGTTAGTGCATAAGGAATTCGTTCCGAGCTCGGAGACGTCGTCTTGACAAACTGAAACTGAAACTGAAAAAGACAGATGGAATGTCCTGAATTTTCTATTCGGACTATTTTATAGATTTATGTACTGGATTTTCTGTTTGGGAGCAGCTATAGGCGAACTGCATCATGCCTGGCCACTTTCGCGGCAGTTCAAACAACCCCTGTGGTTGAAGTAAGGCAACGTTGGAAGCTTCCGATTGCTTACTGTCGAGACTAAAAGGAACCGGCAAGTATGCGGGCTGCTGGCAGGGCGGGCTGCCCGAAAGAGAGATGAAGATCAGAGTGGGGTCTTGCATTCTCTCTTGGTCCGGAGGCTGGGCTGGACGTAGTTGGTGAGCGTTGTGTGGCTATGTCCCGGGGTTTGTCACTCCCCACTTTACCATTCGGTTTGTAGACAGGGTAACTGATGACTGGGTCCGAATGGGTCATGCAGCGCATGGGCAGCCCCTTTTGCTTGATGAAATGATTATCGAATGGCTTCGGGAGCTTGGGAGATGATTATCCCGAGAGTGGCGAGGCATTGGTGCTCTGGGTCCATGCGCACCCTCGTGGTGTTTCTTGTTGACTAGGCGAAGTGCACATATCGCATATTTATATTTTATCAAACAGCCATAGACAGATTGTATATATACTGGATTTTCTGTTCGGGAAGAGCTGAAAACGATCTGATACACTATTTTATTATCTTCTGTGCAGAAACAGGCACAGACACACTGACATTTCTGTGTGGAAACAAAGGAAGTTATGTTTATGTCAGAGATAATCATAAACTATCACGGACAGCTTATTGTTTGCAACAGATGTCTGTTTGGGGGTGGGGGGGTGGGGGGGGGGGGAGTCTTTCGTATGTGTTGATAAAACAAGAAAACGTAGAGAAATATACATATTCGAACAATCGACAAAGTGATTCGAATGTAACAAATAACTGTTTGCGTTTGGAATCCACATCTGCCTTCAACAGTGGGCTGTGCAATGCACGGGACTTGGTTCATTGTCAAATATCCCACACACGTCCGGGTGTGTATATGTATTGACAAGTCACTGACAGAGGGAGCTATCACCAGTCCTTTGAACCAGCAAAAGCGGTGAAAACCCAAACACATAAATGATCGACTTTCGCAACCCTGCTGAATTTCCATTGGGTCAGATAGTGTCTTGTAAGATCTCACTGCAAAAAAGGAATCTTTCGACATTCCAGGCTATGAGTAAAGAGAGAGAGGGGAGAGAGGAGAGAGAGAGAGAGAGAGAGAGAGAGAGAGAGAGAGAGAGAGAGAGAGAGAGGAGAGAGAGAGAGAGAGAGACAGAGGACGACAGACAGACACAGAGAGACACAGAGAGAAACAGAGAGACAGAGACAGAGATAGAGAGACAGAGAGACAGAGACGGAGACAGAGTCAGAACAGTATAGTGTACATAACAGGCCATGGCTCTTTTCAAATGGAGTGAATGTTTTCATGATTTCATAAATATTATGCATGTGTGTATGTATGTGTGTACGTACGCGTGTATGAATGTATGTGTTCATGGACGTGTGGCTATATGTAAGGACTTACTTATGTTTGTGAGTATTTGTGTATGTGTTTATGTATGTATGTATGTATGTATGTATGTATGGTGTATGTATGTATGTATGTATGTATGGTGTATGTATGTGTATGTATGTGTACGTGTGTTGTAGTTGTGTATGTATGTATGTATGTATGTATGTGTGTATGTAGTGTATGTATGTATTGTATGGTGTGTATGTATGTTGTATGTTGTATGTGTGTATGTGTGTATGGTATGTATGTATGTATGTATGGTGTATGTATGTATGTATGGTGTATGTATGTATGTATTGTTGTATGGTGTATGTATGTATGTATGTATGGTGTATGTAGGTGTATGTATGGTGTATGTATGGTGTATGTTATGTTGTATGTATGTTTATGGTGTATGTATGGTGTATAGATGTATGGTGTTGTATGTATGGTGTATGTTGGTGTATGTATGTGTATGTATGTATGTATGGTTGTATGTATGGTGTATGTATGTATGTATGTATGGTGTATGTATGTATGTATGGTGTATGTATGGTGTATGTATGTGTGTATGTATGTATGTATGGTGTATGTATGTATGTATGGTGTATGTATGGTGTATGTATGGTGTATGTATGTTGGTGTATGTATGTATGTATGTGTATGTATGTATGTATGGTGTATGTATGTATGTATGGTGTATGTATGTATGTGTATGTATGTATGGTGTATGTATGTATGTGTATGTATGTATGTATGGTGTATGTATGTATGTATGGATGTATGTATGTATGTATGGTGTATGTATGTTATGTTATGTGTATGGTTATGTTATGTATGTATGTATGTATGTATGTATGTTGTATGTATGTGTATGTATGTGTTGTATGTATGGTGTATGTATGGTTGTATGTATGTATGTATGTATGGTGTATGTATGGTGTATGTATGTATGTGTATGTATGTATGTATGGTGTATGTATGGTATGTATGTATGGTGTATGTATGGTTATGTTATGTATGTATGGTGTAGTTGTATGGTGTATTGTATTATGTATGTATGGTGTATGTATGGTGGTATGTATGGTGTATGTATGGTTGTATGTATGTATGTATGTATGTATGTATGGTGTATGTATGTATTGTATGGTGTGATGTATGTATGTATGATGTATGTATGTATGGTATGTATGTGTTAGTATGTATGTATGGTGTATGTGTATGTATGGTATGGTAGTATGTATGTATGTATGAGTGTATGTTATGTATGTATGTTGTATGTATGTATGTGTATGGAGTATGTATGTATGTATGGTGTATGTATGTATGTATGGTTGTATGTATGTATGTATGGTTGTATGTATGTATGTATGGTGTTTGTATGTATGTATGGTGTATGTATGTATGTATGGTGTATGTATGTATGTTGGTGTATGTATGTATGTATGGTGTATGTATGTATGTATGTGTATGTATGTATGTATGGTGTATGTTGTATGTATGTATGGTGTATGTATGTATGTATGGTGTATGTATGTATGTATGGTTGTATGTATGTATGTATGGTGTATGTATGTATGTATGGTGTATGTATGTATGTATGGTGTATGTATGTAGTATGGTGTATGTATGTTTGTATGGTGTATGTATGTATGTATGGTGTATGTATGTATGTATGGTGTATGTATGTATGTATGGTGTATGTATGTATGTATGTGATGTTGTATGTATGGTGTATGTTGTATGTATGGTGTATGTATGTATGTATGTATGTGTTGTATGTATTGTATGTATGGTATGTATGTATGTATGTTGTATGGTGTATGTATGTATGTATGGTGTATGTATGTATGTATGGTGTATGTATGGTGTATGTATGTGTTGTATGGTGTATGTATGGTGTATGTATGTATGTATGGTGTATGTATGTATGTATGTGTATGTATGGTGTTGTATGGTGTATGTATGTATGTATGTATGGTGTATGTATGGTGTATGTATGGTGTGTATGTATGTTTATGTATGTGTATGTATGTATGTATGTATGTGTATGTATGTATGTTGGTGTATGTATGGTGTATGTATGGTGTTATGTTGTATGTTGTATGTTTATGTATTTTATGTATGGTGTATGTTGTGTTTTTGTATGTATGTATGTGTATGTATGATATGTAGTGTGTATGGGTGTTGTATGGTATGTATTGTATGTATGGGATGTTGTATGTTTGTATGTATGGTGTTTGTATGTATGTTGTGTGTATGTGTGTATGTATGTATGTTTGTATTATGGTGTTTGTAGTTGTTGTTGGTGTTGTATGTATGTTGTTTGTATGTTGTTGTATGTATGTTATGTTGTGTTGTTGTTGTTATGTTGTATGTGTATGTTGTATGTTGTTGTTGTTTGTTGGTGTATGTATTTTATGTATGGTGTATGTATGTTGGTGTTTTGTTGTTTGTATGTTGTATGTTGTATGTATGTTTGTTGTTGTTTGTATGAGTGTATGTAGTATGTAGTATTTTGTATGTATGTATGTATGGTGTTGTATGTTTTGGTGTATGTATGGTGTATGTTGATGTTGTATTATGGTTGTATGTATTGTATGTTGTATGGTGTTGTATGTTTGTTGTATGTATGGTGTATGTTGTTGTTGTGTATTATGTAGTTGTTGTTGTTGTATGTATTGTTAGTATGTGATTATGGTTGTATTGTATGTATGTTGTATGTATGTTGTATGGTGTATGTATGTATGTATGTATGGTATGTATGTATGGTGTATGTATGGTATGTATGGGATGTTTATGGTGTATGTATGTTATGTGTATTGTATGTATGTATGTTGTATGTATGGTGTATGTATGTATGGTGTATGTATGGTTATGTTGTGTATGTGTGTATGTATGTATGTATGGTGTATGTATGTATGTGTTGTATGTATGTATGTATGTATGGTGTATGTTATGTATGTGTATGTATGTATGTGGTATGTATGTGTATGTATGGTTGTTGATGGTGTATGTTTATGTATGGTGTATGTATGTGTTTATGTATGTGTTGTATTGTTGTATGGTGTATGTATGTATGGTGTAGTATGTATGTATGGTTATGTATGTATGTATGGTTGTATGTATGTATGTATGGTGTATGTATGTATGGTGTATGTATGTATGTATGTATGGTGTATGTATGGTGTATGTATGTATGTATGGTGTATGTATGTATGTATGGTGTATGTATGTATGTATGTATGTATGTATGGTGTATGTATGTATGTATGGTGTATGTATGTATGTATGTATGTATGTATGGTGTATGTATGTATGTATGGTGTATGTATGGTGTATGTATGTATGTATGTATGTATGTATGTATATGGTGTATGTATGTATGTATGGTGTATGTATGGTGTATGTTATGTATGTATGTATGTATGTATGTATGTATGTATGTATGTATGGTGTATGTATGTATGTATGTATGTATGTATGTATGTATGTATGTATGTATGTATGGTGTATGTATGTATGTATGGTGTATGTATGGTGTATGTATGTATGTATGTATGTATGGTGTATGTATGTATGTATGGTGTATGTTATGGTGTATGTATGTATGTATGTATGTATGTATGTATGGTGTATGTATGTATATACAGTATGCATGTATGTATGTATATATGTATGTATGTATATATGTATGTATGTATGTATGCATGTGTGTATGTATGTATGCATGTATGTATGCATGTATGTATGTATATATGTATGTATGTATGTATGTATGTATGTGTACAAACAACAAACTGTAATTTCTTAAAAATTTGAACCAGTTGGATCTAAACAAAAAGACACACAAAAAATCAGTTATAAAAATCATAAACATTAATATCTTCTATCAAACGCTTTACCTACAAAATCACCAACTTTCTTTTTGACAGAAGGAGACAGAGACAGACAGAAAACTGAGGAATCGCAGCAACAGCAGAAGACGACGATAGACTAACACCGAAAAAAAAGACCGATCCAGAGAGACGGAGAGAAGACTGACAGAGAGAAGAAGAGGAAGAAAAGACAGGATGGCAGGTGGGGAAATGATCGTGAAGCGAAGGACGGAGTGGACGAAGGAAAGACGTTTCGTGATGCTGGAGGCCATTTTTGACGATCAGGATACACGTGTGGCGCGTTTTGTGAGGTGTCAGGAACTGCTGGACTCTGGCTCTGGTCAACAGGTGGGTGACCAACGTGTCATGTTGCTGTCCTTGTTGGTGTTTGGTGTACACACACAGGTGTACAGACACTGGTAAACAGTAGGGCACAGACAGACAGATATACAGACACAAGCAAGCAAGCAAACAGGCAAGCTAGCAACAAGCAAGCAAGCAAGCAAGCAAGCAAACAAGCAAGCAAGCAAGCAAGCAACAAGCAAGCAAGCAAACAAGCAAGCAAGCAAGCAAGCAAGCAACAAGCAAGCAATCAAACAAGCAAGCAAGCAAGCAAGCAAACAAAGCAAGCAAGCAAGCAAGCAGAAGCAAGCATGTTCTGTCTGTCTGTCTGTCTATGTGTCTGTGTCTTTGTCGTCTGTTTGTCTGTCTCTCTTTCTGAGCAGAGAAGCAAGGACTGGCTGCAAGACAGGTCCGATGGGACCTAATGCTACTATCGTTGAGTAATTAAAATATTTAAATCTGAAGTCTTAACTCTCTCTCTCTCTCTCTTCGTCTTGGTTTATCTTGTGTCTGTGTGTCTGTCTGCTGTCTGTGTGTTTGTCTGCCTGCTGTATGTGTGTCTGTCTGTGCCTGTCTGTGTCTGTCTGTCTGTCTCTCTCTGTCTGTCTGTCTGTCTGTCTATCTGTCTCTGTCTCTGTCTGTCTCTTTCTGTCTGTCTCTCACTTTCACTCACACACACACACACACACACACACACACACACACACACACACACACACACACACACACACACACACACTCTCTCTCTCTCTCTCCCACTCTCTCTGTCTCTCTCTGTCTCTGTCTCTCCCTCTGTCTCTCTCGCTCTCTCTCACTCACTCACACACACACACACACACACACACACACACACACACACACACACACACACACGCACACACACACACACACGCGCGCGCACGCGCACGCGCTGTCTCTCTCTCTCTCTCACTCTGTCTGTCTGTCTCTCTCTCTCTCACGACTTTATTGCAATGTAACTGTGACAAGTAACTATAAGCTCTATGACAAGTTGCCATAATCTATTTTACCTTCAGTCAAGAAAGATCACGTGCAAGAGTGGCCTTTCCTTTTTTTGTTTGTCGTGTGCATGTGGTGAGGTGAAATTGCCGCCGCGTGTTTTTGTGTGTCACAACTCTCAGGAACATTATGGAAAACTTTCCGCTCTGTTTGTGCTTTCTTTGGCTAGCACTGTGTATGGGTTTATAGGTGGGTGATTGATTCTGCTTTCTGTTCCCTCGTCTATTGATTTCCGTCCATTGTACACACCTTCAGTGGCGCCTGATGTTCTTTTCTTCACAATTCCCTTTCAAACAATTGGAGAAAGTTTCATATCGATCAGGGATGGGTGGGTGTAAGTGTGTCTGTGGGTCTGTCTGTGTCACATCATCATCATCATCATCATCACGTGCCCTGTCGCTTGGCGTTGGCCTCCATATGCATCTTTCCCTTGTTGCCGCAAGCACATTTTCCATCCTCTCTGTCCTCAGCCACCCTGCAAGCCCGTCCAATATTTTCCCCCTGGGTCTACCTGGTGTTCTCCTTCCCTCCAGCTTTGAACTTTACTTAACTGGGGTCAAAGGTGAAGACTGATGAGGAGTTGTGAAAGCGTACGTTTGGAAGTCATGGCATCAAGGTCAAGGTCACTCTGATCAAGTGATTACCTAATAATCAGCAGCTTTCTTTTATTGAACAGGGAAGGTGTGTGAACATCGTTTTTTCAGGAACTTTCTGGCGATATTTCAATTTTGATTTGAGTGTTGTGACAGTCAAGCATTGTCCTCACTGTACATCAAGTTTTGTTACATCTGATGCTTCTTCAAGGTCACAGTGACCTTGATAAGTATAAGCTTAGGATTTTCCGTAATAATTTCCCCCCCCCCCCCCCAAAAAAAAATCTTAGAATGGCGTGACCATTTCTTAAATTCAAGCTTTTGCAAAACTTGAAATGCGAACACCACGTAAGTGATGAATCCTATCAGACGCACAGAAACCCGTCTAATATCACTTATAGTGAAAAGACGTTAAATCAAGTAACGAAACGAACGCACAGAAGCTACACACAGGCCACAATGACATCGTCATGGTAGTAATCAATACACAAACACAACTGGACACTTGGACTTAGTCTATTGTTGTTTGTGGGTATGGGAATTATCTGGGGAAAAGAGGAGAAGAAGCTATGAAACACTAAGCTGATACCACCAGAATAGTGAAAAGATTAGTAAGGGTAGTCGTCTGGGGACATTTTTTTTTCTAGTCTTTGTTGAAGGCAGCATTTGTTCTTTGTGAGGATAGTATTTGGGGCCTTGTGTTTAGTTTGCTTCCAGACCTCGCCTAAAGTACGACTGAACAACACAATTTTACAATCAGAAAAAGAAGCAGAGAGAGAGAGAGAGAGAGAGTAGAGAGAGAGAGAGAGGAGAGAGAGAGAGGAGAGAGAGAGAGAGAGAGAGAGAGGGGGGGAGGAAGAAAGAGAGAGAATGGGAGAGAGAAAGAGAGAGGTTGAGGAAAAGAGAGGGGAGATAGAGAGACAGAGAGAGACAGAGAGAGAGAGAGAGAGAGAAAGAGAGAGAGGGGTGGAGGAAGAAAGAGAGAGAATGGGAGAGAGAAAGAGAGAGGTTGAGGAAAAGAGAGGGGAGATAGAGAGACAGAGAGAGAGAGAGAGAGAGAGAAAGAGAGAGAGGGGTGGAGGGAGAAAGAGAGAATGGGAGAGAGAAAGAGAGAGAGGGGTGGAGGGAGAAAGAGAGAGAATGGGAGAGAGAAAGAGAGAGGTTGAGGAAAAGAGAGGGGAGATAGAGAGACAGAGAGAGAGAGAGAGAGAGAGAGAGAGAGAGAGGGGTGGAGGAAGAAAGAGAGAGAATGGGAGAGAGAAAGAGAGAGGTTGAGGAAAAGAGAGGGGAGATAGAGAGACAGAGAGAGAGAGAGAGAGATAGAGAGAAAGAGAGAGAGAGGGGTGGAGGGAGAAAGAGAGAGAATGGGAGAGAAAAAGAGAGAGGTGGAGGAAAAGAGAGGGGAGATAGAGAGACAGAGAGGGAGGGAGGGAGGAGAGAGAGAGAGAGAGAGAGAGAGAAGAGAGAGAGAGATATTCTAAAACAGCCTGATTTCAACAAAGGTCTCATCAGCTTTGAGAAAATACATGACTGATTGAATGAATGAATGAACTGAATAAATAAACCGAAAACAGTTAATTGTTTTTAAGTCAATAAATAAACAAATGAATAAATAAATAAATAAATAAATATTAAATAAATATATAAATAAGTAAGCAAAAAAAAAAAAAAAAGAAAAAAAAAAGAAGATAAACACATAAATAAATGAATGAAAAAAGGAATGAAATAAATAGAGTAGGTAAACAAATAAATAAATAGATAAGGGAATGAATCAATGAATGAATGAATACAAAAGTAAATGAATAATAAAAGAATGAATGAACGAATATATGAATGAATAAACAAACAAACAAACAAGCAAGCAAACAAATAAATAAATAATAAATATCTGCATAAAAATATATAAATTGATGAATAAATGAATAAACGAACGAATAAATGAATAAACAGATAAATAGATCAATAAATAAATAAACAACTGAATACGTAAGTAAAGAATGAATGAATAGAAATAAAATGAATAAATGATTGCTTGAATTAAAATGAATGCATGAATGAATGAGTGAATGAATGAATGAATGAATGACTAAACAAATAAAAAAA
>JAPXFY010003356.1:0-15000 GCA_030674185.1 Monoplex corrugatus
GGCTGAAGCATATATGACCTGCATTGCGCAATCAATTGTATTCAAATTTTCTAATAAAAAAAAAAAAAAAAAAAAAAAAGAAAAGAAAAGAATTAAAGGGTCCCTAATACAGACGTTTAGAAGGTAAAATAAGGTCAAACGGACAAAAATTGCCTACAATCAATCGACAATGGTTTTCAGAAAAAAATGTGTGAACAGCACTTTCTCAGGAATTTCTGACAATATTTAAAGTCTGTTGTCACTCTTGTGACCACTGTACTCCATGTACAATCACGTTTTATTCCTAGAAAAGCTTGTGATCTTGAAACGTGCAGGATATGGATTTTCTGTGACAAGAAAAAAAAATAGAAAGAAAGAAAGAAAACAACAACAACAACAACAACCAAAAACCAAAACCAAAACCAAAACAAACAAAAATGTAAAGAAAAAGATTGTTGGAATGGCTGGCCAATCATGTCTTCTTCTTCTTCTTTCTTCTCTTTCTTTTCTTCTTCTCTTCTTTTTCCCTCTTTCTTCTTCTTCTTCTTCTTTCTTCTTCTTCTTTTTTCTTCTTCTTCTTCTTCTTCTTCTTCTTCTTCTTCTTCTTCTTCTCTTCTTCTTCTTCTTCTTCTTCTTCTTCTTCTTCTTCTTCTTCTTCTTCTTCTTCTTCTTCTTCTTCTTCTTCTTCTTCTTCTTCTTCTTCTTCTTCTTCTTCTTCTTCTTCTTCTTCTTCTTCTTCTTCTTTCTTCTTCTTCTTCTTCTTTCTTCTTCTTCTTCTTCTTCTTCTTTCTTCTTCTTCTTCTTCTTCTTCTTCTTCTTCTTTCTTCTTCTTCTTCTTCTTCTTCTTCTTCTTCTTCTTCTTCTTCTTCTTCTTCTTCTTCTTCTTCTCTTCTTCTTCTTTTTTCTTCTCTTCTTCTTCTTCTTCTTCTTCTTCTTCTTCTTCTTCTTCTTCTTCTTCTTCTTCTTCTTCTTCTTCTTCTTCTTCTTCTTCTCTCTTCTTCTTCTTCTTTTCTTCTTCTTCTTCTTCTTCTTTTTCTTTCCTCTTCTCTTTTCTCTTCTTCTTACTTTCTCTATCTGTCTGTCTGTCTCTGTTTTAGTTTCTCTCTGTTTTTTTTGTCTTTTTTTGTCTGTCTGTGCTTGCTTGTCTGTCTTCCTTTCTCTCTCCCTCTCTCTCAGTTTGTTCCTCTGTAAAAGACCCTTCATCAGCTAAATTTCTATCGCTTGTGTCGGAAAACGACTTCCTCTTATGAGTAAAGTGTTCGGGTCATGGCGCCCGGAAATGTGAATGAGTATGCTGTGGTAAGGAAATGTTGGCTGTTTAAAGCTTTCTAACAGATGTGGATTAAAGGAGAAACACAGAAACCAACAAGACGTTCTGGTCGTGCACGTGTGACTGAGTCTGGTCAGATTTCCAGGTAAAACAATGACTCACATTGCATGATGCAATCAATGGACCAAGCAACCGATTAGTCGTGCTGTTTAATTTCCCAGCCGTCGGCGAAAGCCATCCTAAAGTTGTAATCATTCCAAAACAAAATTTAGAAAAAGCAATTTCACAGAATTTGAACTACCATGATACGGTTCTTTCATTCTTCAGCGTAATAAAAATTCAATATGTGACTGATGTATAGAAACAAAACAAAACAAACAAACAAACAAACAAACAAACAAACAAACAAACCCAAAACAAACAAACAACCCCAAGACAAACAAACAAACAAATATAAAAGCCTTTGAAATGACCCTCAGATGTATCCTCAGCCCATTCCACAGAGGGAAAACAAGATGGTTAAGCCATTCTAACAAATTCCCCTTTTTCGAAAATAGGTATCACTGAAAATCCAGACCTTAAAGAAGTTTAAGTTAGAATAAAACTTGACATGCACTGAGGATAATGGTAGATTGTCACAACAATGAAAACAGATCCTTAAGCATTGTCAATTCTTGAGAGAGTGCTGATCACATAACCTTCCTCAAGAACAGTTGATTTTAGGCGCTTTCCCCCCCCCCCCCCCCCCCCCCCCCTTTTTGGTCCGTGTTACCTTGATCTGGGACCTTCACCTTCAGAACTTAAACTGTCCCGACTCCTAAACAATCCACAGCTTCGACCAAACACTGGTAAAAATCCATCTATTAAGACAAATCTTTGTCACACATTTTCTTGTCACAGACGGAACAGCACCACAGAGACACACACATTCTCTCTTTCATTCGTGGGGTTATGGCCTGTGCCATGATTATGTTGAATGTACTGTGTGTGTGTGTGTGTGTGTGTGTGTGTGCGTGCGTGCGTGTGTGTGTGTGTGTGTGTGTGTGTGTTTGTGTGTGTGTGTGTGTGTGTTTGTGTGTGTGTGTGTGTGTGTGTTTGTGTGTGTGTGTATGTGCGTGCGTGTGAGTTTGTGTGTGTGTGTGTGTGTGTGTGAGTGTGTGTGTGTGTGTGAGTGTGTATGTGTGTTGGTGAGTGTGTGTGTGTGTGTGTGTGTGTGTGTGTGTGTGTGTGTGTGTGTGTGTGTGTTGTGTGAACTAGTAAAAGCCTTTTCATGTTGACGTTTTCTAAATTTACCTCATTATCAGTTTTGTTTACTTGATTATGAATAGGGAAGACTTGAATCGGTGGCTGTTGTATTTTGTGGATAATTTGATCCGTTGAGACACTGCTATATTTCCTATGATAGATTTGTGTTTGTGCTTTAAGTAGATGTCGGAATGATGTACATGCGATGCGAATTCAGCGCGTGCACAAATAAATTTCCATATGTGAATTAATAAACGAGTATCGAATCGACTTGGAATGGCTTGAACTGGTTGGGGAAGGGTGGAGTTTTTTTTCCCGATCTCCCAGGTCGACATGTGTGTATACTAGTCAGTGCCTGAACCTCCATATGTGTGTATACGTACCCAGAGTATTAAGTACACACCTTAAAGGTCATGTCAGCTACGTCAGTTTTGGCTGGCTTACAGAAACACGAAAACACCCAAAATGAACACCCTCGTTAATAGCAGCGTAGAAAAACAAATTAAAGCAAAACGAAAAACAAAAATGACAGGACCATACACGTGAAAGCCTGCTGATATATTTGAGTGCAGCTTGTATTTGCAGCCCACGAACAAAACAAACACAATACAACACAACACAACACAACACAACACAACACAACACAACACAACACAACACAACACAACACAACACAACACAACACAACACAACACAACACAACATAACATAACACAACACAACACAACACAACACAACACAACACAGCACAACAAGCACATCACAACACAACATCACGACACAAAACAAAACGAAACACGACAACACAAAACAGAACAACACAACACAAATCAAAACAGCACAAAACAAAACATCAAAACAACACAACAAAAAGCAAAATATCACAAAACAAACCAAAGCAAAACAACACAATAAAAAACAAAACAAAGCAAAAACAACAAAAATTCACAAAACAAAACACATTAAAACAAAACAAAACAGAGAACACTGACTCTTGTGACATTTTTATAGACACGGAGCATCACTTGATATAACAATGGAACATTTTTGTATGGCACCTCGCGAGTGTCAAAAAGCGGAGTATTACTGCTCTTCTCAGTTCGCTTGACCTCCGCGTTATCATCCTTACGTTTTATAGTTATGCATATGTCAAATGTGACAGCTGAAGCGGTTTTGTATGCAGCACCAAGAGTGTCATTTGAAGCGAGATAAGTATTTTCAGCAAGTATACACAATTGAAAGAGAACAAACGAGACAGTCTTGATGGAGGCAGACACAAGTAGATCACTCATAAGGAAGATTAGGAAAAGACAAGCAACATTTACAGGCCATTTTATGAGGAAAGGGGATTTGGAGCACCTGGTCACAACGGGAAAGCTGGAGGGAAAGAGAGCACCGGGTAGACCCAGGGAGAGAATGCTGGACGGACTTGCAGAGTGGCTGGGGATGAGGAGGCTGGGGGAGATGCTGGGGGCAACGAGAGATAGAGATGGTTGGAAGTCCATGGTCGCCAACGCCATGCGGCAGGGCACCTGATGATGATGATGATGATACACAATTGAGATGGGCCATAATTGGAACTAAGCTCTCTGGTTTTTATTTCTGATGAGTGTACGCGTGTTGTTTTTGCCAACATTGTGCAGGCGGTATGTTGCTGCACAGTCTGCATACTCCATCGTCAGTAAGCGTGCGTTCCGGATGTTTTCATGCGTCCATAAGCCGCCAGGCACTGACTGACAGGACTTACAGGATCTTTAACGTGCATATTTGATGATCTGCGTGCGTAAACACACGAAGGGCATTTAGACAAGAACAGGTCTACACGCATGTACAGACCTTCCGATTGGAAGTACGACATCCTACCTACTTGACGATCACACCCGTTCGACTTGCCACTATGATTCACCCTAAAGGGTATGAAATAAATGCGTGAATAGTCACCGACCAACCAACCAACCAACCAACCAACCAACCAACCAACCAACCAACCAACCAACCAACCAACCAACCAACCAACCAACCAACCAACCAACCAACCATCCAACCAAACAACCAACCAACTTACAGACTAACTAACCGACCAGTTAACTGACCATCTAAACAACTAACCAACTAACGAGCAAACCAACCAACCAACCAACCAGCCAACCAACCGACCAATCAACTAAACAACCAATCACGCTATCAACTGACCGACCGACCGACCAACCAACCAACCAACCAACCAACCGACATACCGACCAGCCAACCAACCAACCAACCAACCAACCAACCAACTAACCAACCAACCAACCAACCAACCAACCAACCAACCAACCAACCAACCAACCAACCAACCAACCAACCATCCAATTAGCCAACCAACGAATTCACAGACTAATTAACTAACCAACCAACTAACTAACTAATCAACTAATAAACCAACCAACCAACCAACCAACCAACCAACAACCAACCAAATTACCGAATAAAACTTACTTCTAGATAGTTCTTCCACTGAACACTTGACCTACATGCGTTCAAATGTTTTGCTGACTGATGTCATGTTGAAATTACCCAGACCCGTATCTGGGAAGTGGGGAGACGAGGAGGTCTTGTACATTGTCTTAGTTTCTTGCAATCCTTAAAAAAAAAAAGGACAAACGGGGTCAAGTGTTTTCGTAAATAGACCACGATTAAGATCGACACCTGTGTATATCTCACTTTGCCAAAAAAGACACAAATACACTGCGAGTGGGATCGACAATTTTATACCCCACTTCTCCAGCTGAGTTTGACATTTTTATACCTGACTTTGCCAAAGAAAGAAACCCGAAGACAGACTGGAGGTTGAGGAGATGGGGGGGGGGGGGGGGGGGGGGGATTCAGGCACTCATTCACTCGGACCTGTCTCTGAATGGTGACGGTGAAGTGAAAAAATATCAAATGAAGATGTGTGGTAAGGAAATGTTGGCTCTTTAAAGCTATGTGACAGACGCGGATTAAAGGAGAAACACAGACCAACAAGACGTTCTGGTCGAGCACGTGCGACTGAGCCTGGTCAGTTTCCCAGGTAAAACAATGATTTAAATTAAACTGTATGATGCAATCGATCGACCAAGCAACCGATTAGTCGTGCTGTTTATTACCCAGCCGTCGGCAAAAGCCCTCTCAAAGCTGTAACCATTCCATGTAGGGCAGCCATGGAGATGTGTGGTTTGTCTCAACTTCTGTGCCGTCTGAGTGGTGTTGACTCCACGCTGCTCCTTTCGGCTCCACAACACACAACCAACACCAAGTTCACTAGATCCAAGTCCTGATTCCAGGAAAAACCTTGTGAATATACTGGAAATAGAAAACAAGGGTAAGGGGTTGGAACTAAACAGCAGGAAGATTGAAGTCATGGTGATCAGTAAAAAACATGAAATCCCCTCATGCAAAATAACAGCAAACGGCACAACCTTGACACAGGTTAATAAGTTCAAATACCTGGGAACGGTCATTTCATCAGACAGCAGATGCACATCGGAAATAGCTGGCAGAATCGGCCAAGCCAAAACAGCATTCAAGAAGATGACAAGCATTCTTACCAACAAATGCCTATCAATTAACATCAGAAAGAGAGTCCTTGATTGTTATATAGAACCAATACTGTTGTACGGATGCGAGGCGTGGACAGTCAGCAAGCAAAGCCAGATCAGGATCGAGGCAGCCGAGATGTGGTTTCTCAGAAGAATGTTGAGAGTTCCATGGACAGCAAAGAAAACAAACGAGACAGTCTTGATGGAGGCAGACACAAGTAGATCACTCATAAGGAAGATTAGGAAAAGACAAGCAACATCTATAGGCCATTTTATGAGGAAGGGGGATTTGGAGCACCTGGTCACAACGGGAAAGCTGGAGGAAAAGAGAGCACCAGGTAGACCCAGGGAGAGAATGCTGGATGGACTTGCAGAGTGGCTGGGGATGAGGAGGGTGGGGGAGATGCTGGGGGCAACGAGAGATAGAGATGGTTGGAAGTCCATGGTCGCCAACGCCATGCGGCAGGGCACCTGATGATGATGATGATGATGATGATACCAGGAAGCTCATGGGAGACAGAGATGTCAACCTGCCATGGGGCCACCCATTGGAGGAAACCCCGTATTGCTGTTGGGTAACTCTGGTGGAGTTCACCTCGTGCCTGTTCTGATCCAATTTATTGACAACACTGCCTGCTAAGCCTCCCCCTTCCCCCCCCCCCTCCCACCCGCCCTGACGAATACTAACGACATGGAGAAGTGTTTGGTCATTGGAAGAAAAACAAAACACAAACATCAACAAAAACAACGACAACGACAACGACAAAAACAAAACAAAACAACAACAACAACAACAACAACAACAACAACACACACACACACACACACACACACACACACACACACACACACCACACACACACACACACACACACACACACACACACACACACAAAATGAACAAACAACAACAACAACAAGCATATACGATCCAGAACAGTGCACAGACTAGTGGACAAAAACAGACAACAGAAATATCGAAGAAGACAAGACTACCTACCAAAACAGCAGACAGAGAAGAGATAACTGAACACGTTTGGGGTTCGCTCAGACGGCAGTCATCGCACTCAGACAATTCCATGCGCATTCCACCCAACTCCGCCAGCAGTTACTTGGCAGACTCCTTGAGCCTACGTAAAATCTCCGCATTGGCAAGATCTTGACATAGGGAAGCGATAGGGACCTATGGAACACTGACATCACCAGAATGATTGAGGCATTACAACGAGCAATAAACGAGCCAACTTTTATGTTGCAAGGTAGGATTGAACTGAAAAATATGATTTGTTTTTCCGCCTTGTTCAGAAGCTTCTTTTCTTAAAACGCATTGAAACTGATCCATCGCTATATCAAAAAAAAACCCAACAACAACAAACAAACAAACAAACAAAAACAGCCAGTGAAGCCGAGTAAAAAACAAAATGAAAAACAGTGTTTGTGGAAAATGACTATAAAAATTATGATACTTTTTCAAAAGCCGGCGACGGGTGTGGTAGACAAGTGGATAAGACATCAGACTACCAATCGGAAGGTCTAGGGTTCGATCCCGCCTGGGTACCTCCTGCCTGGTGGGTAAATGGTGGAGATTTTTTTTCCGATCTCTCAGATCAACATGTGCGCAGACCTGTATAGTGCTCAGCCCCACCCCCTCCCATATCTACATAAACGTACACAGAATATCAAGTGTGCACGTTAAAGATCATGTAAGTTATGTGTCAATGTTTGGTGGCTTATAGAAACATGAAAACACCCAGCATGCACGCCCACTGAAGACACAGAATGCAGACTGTGTAGTGACATATCGCCTACATAGTGTGGGCAAAACAAGGTGTATGTATGCATCCGAGAAAAATCGAAACGTTTAAAACAAACAAAAAACAAACAAAAAAAACAAACTCGCACGCACGCATAAATATGCACACAAACAAACAAACAAACAAGCAAACAAACATACAAACAAACACACACACATTTGCACGCACGCACAAACATGCACACTAACAAACAAAAAAACAAGCAAACAAACAAACACACACTCGCACGCACGCACACACATGCACACAAACAAACAAACAAACAAGCAAACAAACAAACAAACAGTGCAGTGGTGTCCCAGTGAATGAAAAGCCTGTCTGGAAAACAAGAGTATCTAGAGGTATAGGGCTCGACATCGTTTTGACAGGACTTGTTCTCCACGCTCCACAAGACCTTGAAAGGTGGTCTGGGTACTAGTCTATGGGTGAGACCATAAATTGACGTCCGTGTATAGCATCCATGTACTGCACATAAAACTACACGTCCGTGTGTAGTAAGCACGTGCTGCACGTAAAACTACACGTCCTTGTATAGCAAGCACGTACTGCACGTGAAACTACACGTCCGTGTGTAGCAAGCATTTACTGCACGTGAAACTACTGACAACGATAACAACATCAACAGAAAGTTACTTCATAAAAGTTAGAAAATCACTCACTGATGATGGACAAACGCCTAAAGAAATACCTATGCAACAACAATGATCAAATATTGCATTCACTACCCGAAATAAGAAGAGGAAACCCAGAGGGACTAGAAATATTCCTAATAACCTGAAAAAGCAAAATGATGAACCAATGAAACTGCAATACAGCTAACAATTCACTAACATATGCTGTATCCAGTCCAGAACATTTCGGATTCAGTGTGATTTGTTAAAATATTACATAGATGGTAAAAGCAAGATTCGAGTATATATGTATATGTAAATGTATATGTATATGTTTACATGTATATGCACAGTACAATTGATGTGCACACATATGTGTGTATGTGCATATACGCGGGTATATATGAATACGCTTACTTACGTGCGCTTATGTATATCAATGTATACGGGTATACGTGCGTGCAAACTTATCGTATATCTGCTTAAAGCTGTCGTATGTATATGTGAATATAACACGGAAAACAATGAAACAAGATTAGTTAAAGAAATTACAATGTCGCTGTAACCTAAGAAACAAACAGACCAGTAAGTAAACAAGCAAGCAAGCAAGCAAGCGAGCAAGCAATCAAGCAAGCAAGCCAACAACCTTAATCAACACTGTATAACACTGGTTACCGGGTGAACCAGGTAACTTCCAAAGCACAATTATAAATACTGTGGATGTGTTTCCACTGTGCCACGCACTCCACACATACACAACCACCATTATCTTCCAGGGCAGGCATGACGTAAAGCATCAATATCCCACTTTTGACACAGTAGGACATCGTGTCTTTCATAGCGCAGCGGCATTTTTTTTTACCCTCTGTTTCTTCTAGTACTGAACTAAGAAGCTCTACGTGGAGTAAGATGTTAAGATTGTTAAACCATACTGAAGTAAGGGACTGTTGGTGTGGAGCAAGATGTTAAGATTGTTAAACCATACTGAAGTAAGGGTCTCTGTTGACGTGGAGTAAGATGTTAAGATTGTTAAACCATACTGAAGTAAGGGTCTCTGTTGACGTGGAGCAAGATGTTAAGATTGTTAAACCATACTGAAGTAAGGGTCTCTGTTGACGTGGAGTAAGATGTTAAGATTGTTAAACCATACTGAAGTAAGGGTCTCTGTTGACGTGGAGTAAGATGTTAAGATTGTTAAACCATACTGAAGTAAGGGACTGTTGGTGTGGAGTAAGATGTTAAGATTGTTAAACCATACTGAAGTAAGGGTCTCTGTTGACGTGGAGTAAGATGTTAAGATTGTTAAACCATACTGAAGTAAGGGTCTCTGTTGACGTGGAGTAAGATGTTAAGATTGTTAAACCATACTGAAGTAAGGGTCTCTGTTGACGTGGAGTAAGATGTTAAGATTGTTAAACCATACTGAAGTAAGGGTCTCTGTTGACGTGGAGTAAGATGTTAAGATTGTTAAACCATACTGAAGTAAGGGTCTCTGTTGACGTGGAGTAAGATGTTAAGATTGTTAAACCATACTGAAGTAAGGGACTGTTGGTGTGGAGTAAGATGTTAAGATTGTTAAACCATACTGAAGTAAGGGTCTCTGTTGACGTGGAGTAAGATGTTAAGATTGTTAAACCATACTGAAGTAAGGGTCTCTGTTGACGTGGAGTAAGATGTTAAGATTGTTAAACCATACTGAAGTAAGGGTCTCTGTTGACGTGGAGTAAGATGTTAAGATTGTTAAACCATACTGAAGTAAGGGTCTCTGTTGACGTGGAGTAAGATGTTAAGATTGTTAAACCATACTGAAGTAAGGGACTGTTGGTGTGGAGTAAGATGTTAAGATTGTTAAACCATACTGAAGTAAGGGTCTCTGTTGACGTGGAGTAAGATGTTAAGATTGTTAAACCATACTGAAGTAAGGGTCTCTGTTGACGTGGAGTAAGATGTTAAGATTGTTAAACCATACTGAAGTAAGGGTCTCTGTTGACGTGGAGTAAGATGTTAAGATTGTTAAACCATACTGAAGTAAGGGTCTCTGTTGACGTGGAGTAAGATGTTAAGATTGTTAAACCATACTGAAGTAAGGGTCTCTGTTGACGTGGAGTAAGATGTTAAGATTGTTAAACCATACTGAAGTAAGGGACTGTTGGTGTGGAGTAAGATGTTAAGATTGTTAAACCATACTGAAGTAAGGGTCTCTGTTGACGTGGAGTAAGATGTTAAGATTGTTAAACCATACTGAAGTAAGGGTCTCTGTTGACGTGGAGTAAGATGTTAAGATTGTTAAACCATACTGAAGTAAGGGTCTCTGTTGACGTGGAGTAAGATGTTAAGATTGTTAAACCATACTGAAGTAAGGGTCTCTGTTGACGTGGAGTAAGATGTTAAGATTGTTAAACCATACTGAAGTAAGGGTCTCTGTTGACGTGGAGTAAGATGTTAAGATTGTTAAACCATACTGAAGTAAGGGTCTCTGTTGACGTGGAGTAAGATGTTAAGATTGTTAAACCATACTGAAGTAAGGGTCTCTGTTGACGTGGAGTAAGATGTTAAGATTGTTAAACCATACTGAAGTAAGGGTCTCTGTTGACGTGGAGTAAGATGTTAAGATTGTTAAACCATACTGAAGTAAGGGTCTCTGTTGACGTGGAGCAAGATGTTAAGATTGTTAAACCATACTGAAGTAAGGGTCTCTGTTGACGTGGAGTAAGATGTTAAGATTGTTAAACCATACTGAAGTAAGGGTCTCTGTTGACGTGGAGTAAGATGTTAAGATTGTTAAACCATACTGAAGTAAGGGTCTCTGTTGACGTGGAGTAAGATGTTAAGATTGTTAAACCATACTGAAGTAAGGTCTCTGTTGACGTGGAGTAAGATGTTAAGATTGTTAAACCATACTGAAGTAAGGGTCTCTGTTGACGTGGAGTAAGATGTTAAGATTGTTAAACCATACTGAATAAGGGTCTCTGTTGACGTGGAGTAAGATGTTAAGATTGTTAAACCATACTGAAGTAAGGGTCTCTGTTGACGTGGAGTAAGATGTTAAGTTGTTAAACCATACTGAAGTAAGGGTCTCTGTTGACGTGGAGTAAGATGTTAAGATTGTTAAACCATACTGAAGTAAGGGTCTCTGTTGACGTGGAGTAAGATGTTAAGATTGTTAAACCATACTGAAGTAAGGGTCTCTGTTGACGTGGAGTAAGATGTTAAGATTGTTAAACCATACTGAAGTAAGGGTCTCTGTTGACGTGGAGTAAGATGTTAAGATTGTTAAACCATACTGAAGTAAGGGTCTCTGTTGACGTGGAGTAAGATGTTAAGATTGTTAAACCATACTGAAGTAAGGGTCTCTGTTGACGTGGAGTAAGATGTTAAGATTGTTAAACCATACTGAAGTAAGGGTCTCTGTTGACGTGGAGTAAGATGTTAAGATTGTTAAACCATACTGAAGTAAGGTCTCTGTTGACGTGGAGTAAGATGTTAGATTGTTAAACCATATGAAGTAAGGGTCTCTGTTGACGTGGAGTAAGATGTTAAGATTGTTAAACCATACTGAAGTAAGGTCTCTGTTGACGTGGAGTAAGATGTTAAGATTGTTAAACCATACTGAAGTAAGGGTCTGTTGACGTGGAGTAAGATGTTAAGATTGTTAAACCATACTGAAGTAAGGGTTCTGTTGACGTGAGTAAGATGTTAAGATTGTTAAACCATACTGAAGTAAGGGTCTCTGTTGACGTGGAGTAAGATGTTAAGTTGTTAAACCATACTGAAGTAAGGGTCTCTGTTGACGTGGAGTAAGATGTTAAGATTGTTAAACCATACTGAAGTAAGGGTCTCTGTTGACGTGGAGTAAGATGTTAAGTTGTTAAACCATACTGAAGTAAGGGTCTTGTTGACGTGGAGTAAGATGTTAAGATTGTTAAACATATGAAGTAAGGTCTCTGTGACGTGGAGTAAGATGTTAAGATTGTTAAACCATACTGAAGTAAGGGTCTCTGTTGACGTGAGTAGATGTTAAGATGTTAACCATAGAGTAAGGGTCTCTGTTACGTGATAGATGTTAAGATGTTAAACATATGAAGTAAGGGTCTCTGTTACGTGGAGTAAAGTTAAGATTGTTAAACTCGAAGTAAGGGTCTCTGTTGACGTGGAGTAAGAGTTAAGATGTTAAACATACTGAAGTAAGGGTCTCTGTTGACGTGAGAAGATGTTAAGATGTAACCATATGAGTAAGGTCCTGTGACGTGGAGTAAGATGTTAAGATTGTAACCTACTGAAGTAAGGTCTCTGTTGACGTGGAGTAAGATGTTAAGATTGTTAACCATACTGAAGTAGGGTCTCTGTTGACGTGAGTAAGATGTAGATTTTAAACCATACGAAGTAAGGCTTGTGACGTGGAGTAAGATGTAAGATTGTTAAACCTATGAGTAGGGTCTCTGTTGACGTGGAGTAGATGTTAAGATGTTAAACCAACTGAAGTAAGGGTCTCTGTGACGTGAGTAAGATGTTAAGTTGTAACCATACTGAAGTAAGGGTCTCTGTGACGTGGAGTAAGTTTAAGATTGTAAACCATATGAAGTAGGTCTTGTTGACGTGAGTAAGATGTAGTGTTAACATACTGAAGTAGGTCTTTGGGGGAGAAGTTAAGATTGTTAAACCATACTGAAGTAAGGGTTTGTGTGGAGAATGTTAAGATTGTAACCATCTGAAGTAAGGGCTGTTGGTGGGAGATGGAGTAAGATGTTAAGATTGTTAAACCATACTGAAGTAAGGGTCTCTGTTGACGTGGAGAAGATGTTAGATTGTTAAACCATACTGAAGTAAGGGTCTGTGACGTGATAAGAGTTAAGATTGTTAAACCATACTGAAGTAAGGGTCTCTGTTGACGTGGAGTAAGATGTTAAGATTGTTAAACCATACTGAAGTAAGGGCTCTGTTGACGTGGAGTAAGATGTTAAGATTGTTAAACCATACTGAAGTAAGGGTCTCTGTTGACGTGGAGTAAGATGTTAAGATTGTTAAACCATACTGAAGTAAGGGTCTGTTGACGTGGAGTAAATGTTAAGATTGTTAAACCATACTGAAGTAAGGGTCTTGATGGGTAAGATGTTAGATTGTTAAACCATACTGAAGTAAGGGTCTCTGTTGACGTGGAGTAAGATGTTAGATTGTTAAACCATACTGAAGTAAGGGTCTCTGTTGACGTGGAGTAAGATGTTAAGATTGTTAAACCATACTGAAGTAAGGGTCTCTGTTGACGTGGAGTAAGATGTTAAGATTGTTAAACCATACTGAAGTAAGGGTCTCTACTGGTGTGGAGCAAGATGCTAAGATTGTTAAACCATACTGAAGTAAGGGACGTTGGTGTGGAGCAAGATGTTAAGATTGTTAAACCATACTGAAGTAAGGGACTGTTGGTGTGGAGCAAGATGTTAAGATTGTTAAACCATACTGAAGTAAGGGACTGTTGGTGTGGAGCAAGATGTTAAGATTGTTAAACCATACTGAAGTAAGGGACTGTTGGTGTGGAGCAAGATGTTAAGATTGTTAAACCATACTGAAGTAAGGGACTGTTGGTGTGGAGCAAGATGTTAAGATTGTTAAACCATACTGAAGTAAGGGACTGTTGGTGTGGAGCAAGATGTTAAGATTGTTAAACCATACTGAAGTAAGGGACTGTTGGTGTGGAGCAAGATGTTAATATTGTTAAACCATACTAAACTAAGAAACACCGTTTGCGTGAAGCATCATCATCCTGCGCCCTACCGCATGACGTTGTCGATCATGGCCCATGACCCATGGCCCTCCATACGAATCTATCTTTTGTCGCTGCAAGTACATCTCACATCCTCTCTGTCTTCATTCACTCCGCAAGTCCGTTCAATTTTTTTCTCCCTGGGTCTACCTGATGCTCTTTGCTCTCCAGCTTTCCTGTTGTGACTAGGTGCTCTAAATCATCTTGCCTCATAAAATTTCCCATAAATGTTGCTTGTCTTTTCCTAATGTTCTTTTTATGTTTGTCTTTTTCAAGACTGTCTCGTTTGTTTTCACATCACTACAACAGTACTGGTTCTATGTAACACTGAAGAACTTTCTTCCTGATGTTAATCGATAGGCTTTTGGTGGTAAGAACGATTTTCGTTTTCTTGAGCAAGATAATAAAATTGTTAAAAACCGTACTGAAATAAGGAAGTGTGTTCTCCTAGAGCGCGATATTAAGATTGTTGAAGCGTACTGAAATGAGGACTTCTACTGACGTGTGGCAAGGTATTAAGATTGTTAAACCATACTAAAAACTCTTCCTGTCCGTTGACAGCACCCCCCCCCCCCCCCTCCTATCCTTTCCGTCACCAGTGTCATGCTTTTGGGAGCTACTTCTATGGAATCCGGTCAGAATCAAACGTTCTGCTGTGACAATATTTCGTTAAAATTCTTTTGATTAAATTAAAAGAGTTTGCACAGCAAAGACACGAACGAACGCACACACACATGTGTTCGCGCGCATAAAACATATATGC